>BPLR01018334.1:0-71290 GCA_021605095.1 Caerostris extrusa | reverse complement strand
AAGTATGTGGCCATGCATTTTTATTTTATTTTATTATTTTTTTTATTTTTGTTCTACCTTGAAAAGCAGTGAAATATAAACAAGTGATTTTTTGAAAAATATACTAAAATTAAAAGTAAATTAGAAAAAAAAAATATCTGCCATCTGCTAAAATATAAAAAAATTGTCATTGAGGTGAAAATTTACCCTTCATATTCATTAGCTTCCAAAATAAAATGCATATGCTTAAAGCTTAAAATTACTTTGAGTGCCAGGTTAATATATATATATATATATATATCGCGTTCTGGTGCTCTGTGTCACAGGTTTTGAAGCCGAGGTCAGGGGGTACATTGGATGTTTGTCGTGGTTCGTAATCATCTTTAAACTGGCAGGTCCCGGTCTAATATGATTGTTAGGCGTAGGGCTGTCAACTCTACCCTGTAGAAAGAGGCATCCCATGTTTCGAAATCTGCCAGTAGGTAGACGGTCTTGGCCCGCCTGGGGCTGTTGCACCATTGAAGAAGATATAAAGATATATTTTCTAATGCAGCTGGTAAACATTTACGCATTATCTTTATGCCGTAAGCAAGGCAGCTACGAAATTATTCCTTTAGCATACCCAGGGGGCACGTGTAGCTTAAAGATATGCTACGGATGACAGTAACACTACCCCCCAACGCTCTATGATCATATTAGACAAGATTCCGAACCACATCCATACCACCGGGACTCTAACCCGAGATCTGTGCGATCGAGTGCCAGAGCGCTAGCATATATACATATATATGCTAGCATAAATATAATGTATATTAATTCCAGCTATTAACTGTTAATCATAGCCAAGCTCTGGGGAAAAGGGAAGAACGATGCAATTCCTTTTTTTTTTTTTTTTCTTTCTAATGCAGCTGGCAAACACTTAGACAGCTTGGTCTTGGATGCCTTAAGGTTAGCGCTGCACAGACGTACTCACTTTGCATGACCCAGGGGGCGCGTGTAGCTTGAAGATAAGCCACGGACGCGGAGTAACAATGCTCCCGCAACGCTCTACGATCCTATTAGGACCAGGGCCTACGGTTTAAAGTGGATTCGAACCACTACAAACATCCCTGGCACCGCCGGGATTCGAACCCGAAACCTGGTACCGAGCGCTAGCCACTCGGCCATTCAGGCCCCCGATGCAATTCCTTCGTTCAATAAAAAGTGCTGAAAAAAAAAAATTACATATTTTGTTTCTTGTACTTTATTTGCATCGATGTTTAGCTATTTGTCATCCTCAGTGTGTGAATTGAGAGAAAAAAATTTAATTTTGGGGTCACTGTAGATCTTACAATTTTCTTATTACGTGTTAATGGAATTAAAAAGTTGCACTCTGTTGGACTCTAAACTGGTACAAAATTTAGGTATTCCTTAAAAAAATAATAAAGTAATAAATTGTCTAAAATTGAAAAAAATATATATATGTAATATATAATCATAAAAATTAAAAGTGGAATTATGAGGCAGAATATAATTATTTTTATTACTATTACATTTTTAGATGAAGTCGTTATTAATAATAATAACAACGCGTAGCAAACGGCAAATCGAGTCCTTCTTAGAAGCTTCTACTACTGATTTGGCGATAACTATTAAACAAGAGCGAAATTAGGGGAAGACAAGTGCAGGAAGCAAACCGCCTTCTAATAGATCATCGACGCCAAGTGGCGGAAGTAACGTCTCCGGATCAACTAATGAAACGCACACTCCAGAGATGCTGGAGCAGATACCGGGGCTTTGTCTTCCCAGCAGACGGCTTGATAGGGGCAGTCCGCAATCGGTGGCCGCGCGAGATAAGTGTGTTTAGAAGACGCTTTCTGCATTTCAAGGTTAGCAATGAAATAGGGAGCGCACCCTCGCACACAAAACACAATGTTGAGGCAGCATTTCTCGTCTTTTTTTTTTGTTGTTTTTCGTACTAAAATTGGCGCTACATCGCCGTTTTGGCTTTTTTTTCCACTAATTTTTTTTTTTTGCAGCAATATGCATGTATTTTTGACAAAATATATAATGATACTGAGATAAGTTTTACTTTACAATAAGACATAAATAAATAAAAATAAAAAATTTTTAAAAAATAATAAAAATAAAATATGAATAAATAAAATTTAAATAAAAAATAACAAGTACACTCAAGGTGTACTTGTTAATTTTTTTATGTATATTAATGAGTAATAATATTAATTATTTTATATACACTAATGTGTAGCAATGCTAATTTTTTTCAAATAAGCTAATGGGTAATAATGTTAATTTTTTTAAATGTTAATTTTTAAATTATACGCACTAATGTATACGAATAATTAACATCATTCTCTTAAAGCACTCAAAATTTAAAACATAATTTTATTTATTGATGTAAAAACGACGAATATTTTAGAAGCATTAAATTTCCCATTTATTTAGAATTTTAAGAAATAAAGCATTTGTTTTGAAAGTCGTTATAAGACAATATTTTAACGACGAGTTCACTACAAATGGCCAAGTGGGTTGCTGAGCTACATACTCGTCACGTGACAAGACACTGGACTTCAGACTAAGAGAAGGACATTGCCTTCATGTAGGATGTTTAGGAATAATTGTTTTCATTTGCGCATCACATGGAGGAAAATTTAGTTAAACTCCCACCAGACTGTCTAATTATAATTAGGAGACGATTACATAAGTTGTCACAATCTCCATGGAACCTGAAAGATAGTGATTGCAACGATGTCACCAGCGGATTTGAATCCAGCGATGTATGTTGTCACTGGGAACATGAATTAGACAAAAAATGGCTCTGAAGTACAATAAAATAAATTATAGGTAGGATTCAGAACTGGCGTGAGTTTAAGGCATTGATTCAAATTATGATGATAATTAAATCATTGTTTGTAATCCCTCAATTATTTTCAAAACTGAACTAGTGATCGTAATTCGGAGCTTTTTATAATTATTCAATTATTTTCACAACTGAACCAGTGATCGTAATTTATAGCTGTTTGTAATCCCTCAATTATTTTCAAAACTGAACTAGTGATCGTAATTCGCAGCTTTTTATAATTATTCAATTATTTTCACAACTGAACCAGTGATCGTAATTTATAGCTGTTTGTAATCCCTCAATTATTTTCAAAACTGAACTAGTGATCGTAATTCGCAGCTTTTTATAATTATTCAATTATTTTCACAACTGAACCAGTGATCGTAATTTATAGCTGTTTGTAATCCCTCAATTATTTTCAAAACTGAACTAGTGATCGTAATTCGCAGCTTTTTATAATTCAATTATTTTCACAACTGAACCAGTGATCGTAATTTATAGCTGTTTGTAATTTATTTTCAAAACTTATAGTGATCGTAATTCGCAGCTTTTTAATTATTCAATTATTTTCACAACTGAACCAGTGATCGTAATTTATAGCTGTTTGTAATCCCTCAATTATTTTCAAAACTGAACTAGTGATCGTAATTCGCAGCTTTTTATAATTATTCAATTATTTTCACAACTAAACCATTATTCGTAATTCGTAGCTTTTTATACTTAATTACTCAGTTATTTTCAAATTCAAATATTTTTATTTTTTAATATTGCCCTTTATTTTAATTTTCCTTTTTACTTAATTACCTTACAAAAAACTTTTCTTTTTTAAGTTATACCTTTTATTTATTTATTTTTTTATTTATAGCGTATTTATTTATTTCATAAAATATTGGGGGGGGATTTTCGTGCACCTTAATTTTTTGCATTTTTAAATAATTTTCCTGATGTAGTAATAACAAACATAAGCTTTTTTTTTCTTAAGAATTTTATAAAGTTATTTCTTACATTATTTGTATCACGAAATGCAAGATTTCTTAAAAATTTCTTTTAATATTTTGAATTTCTTACTCTTTTACATCACATGAGAGAAAAACTTTCCAAAACCAATTACTTACACCTTTAATGATAGAGAAAAAAAATTGAGGGAAGTTTTATTGAGATTCCGTGGGAAAATCTTAAAAAAAAAAAAAAAATGTATACAATCTATCACATCTATAAAGATATGCTGATTATCTCCTTAAAAAACCGCATAACATACAACAGCTCTATAGTGGTCAGCACTAATGAATATTCACCAACAATACCATGCCCTTCGGCTGTTTAAAAACACTTATCTTTTTATGATACTATCACCTTATTTTTGAAATAAACGTATTAAGACATCATTAGTTTTCATTATTCACTGCATATCTTTAAATAGAACTTTTATGAAATATACCATTATTTGATGCTGTTTATCAAAAGAAATAACGAATGATTTTCCCACGACGCTGAAAATTGCTTTGTTTTCTTTCACAATAAAAATGTCTTATCCTAAACGGGTTCATGGACATTGCACAAAAAAAAAAAAAAAAAGTTCAGGGAAAATATATCACCTTCTACTAACAATAACTCTTATAAAGAAAGGTGATAATAAAAGACAAACTAATTCCTATGAGAAAATAGTTAGAAGCTCTAGCCATACAATTTCTAACAAGAATTGCATTTTAAAGTTCTATTCCTGATAGATGGCGTGGTTGTACTTCAACTGTTTATTTATTTATTTTTTAATTTTTTAATTGATGTTACGATGTATGATATGTTATCATACTGAGTTTTATTGAAATTTTTTTAACGGCAATATGACAGAATATACATCTATCAATTTTATCACATTTTTTTTCATCCGCAATATGACATATAATATGCTATTATATTGAATTCTATCATTTATTTTTTATCGGCAATGTGATATAGAATATGTTATTACAGTGAATTCTATCATATTATTTTAATGGCAATACAACACATAATATGCTATTATAGTTAATTCTATCAAATTTTTTTTTTACCTGCGATAAGGCATATAATTTGGTATCATAAGGAATTCTATCATATATTTTTTATTGGCAATGCAATAGAACATAGAATATGATATTACAGTGAATTCTGTTAATTATTTTAACGGCAATATGACATATAATATGCTATTATAGTTAATTCTAACAAACTTTTTACCGGCAATACGACATATAATTTACTATCATAGTAAATTCTATCATGTATTTTTTATTGGCAATGCGACATAGAATATGTAATTATAGTGGATTCTGATATATTATTTTTTTAACAGCAATACGACATATAATATACTATTGTAGGGAAAAAAAAAAAAAATAAAATAAAATTCAGAGCGATTTTTGAAAAAAGCATGTGAAACAAATTTTAAAAAATAATAAATAAATAAAAAACTATCGAATTATTTATAAAATCATGTGAAAGAAATCTAAATATAATAATAAATAAATAAAACTATAAATTTTCAAACGGTTTTATAAAAAGCACTTGAAACAAATTTAAAAAAAAAATTATAAACGAAATCTATCGAATGCTAAACGATTTATAAAAAAACATTCGCCGTAATCAGTTTTAGCGTCTCACAAAGCCAAGCGTAACTCAAACACTAATGAATATTCTGATGTCAAATTGCCCACAGATGTCAAGGACAGTGCCAACTAACTAAAAAATAAAATAAATAAAAATTGAATTTCCATAAGCCAGGAATATTAAATTGAAAATTAGTTTTACTTTTTTGGATACGGTAGTATTCCCGAATTCATTCATCCGTTCTCGAATATTCACACATGGTAAGTTGAAATTTGCCGAGCAGATTTCAGTTTTGTTTTATATTTTATATATTTTCACCAACAACTACATTACTTTAATAGTTTACGGGGTGAGAGAAGACCTCATTAAGTGGTCCGGAAGGGTGACGCTTCAATTTGTGCGCGACCCCCAACCCATCCCCGATGATGGAAGGCCCGAAGATTGTCCCAAGAATGCCGCCGTGGACAAGGAAATACAATATGGCAGTCATATCGGTGACATCGGCGCACGGAAAGCAATTTACTCCGGTGTCAACTGAGAACAGAATCGACCCATCGGGGGGGTGGGCCGGAGAAAGGGGGGGAGCAAGGGGGCAAAAAAAAAGAAGAATCGAACGAAAGAACCAGCTTCCCTCACTTCATATCATCCCGGCTACCGATTTGTAATGATACTGGAGAGGGGGTTTTACTCTTCTCCTCTGTCTTTTTTACGATCGCTTTGCCCGCAGAAATAGGACGGAAAGATAGGTCGATCTAAAAAAATGTTAAAAGGTATTTATTCTAAATAAATACGACGATTTTTTTTTATCTTTTGTTCGCTTATTTTTTGATTGGCAAAACAGTGTCATAGGTTTTAGTTGACACAAGAATTTTTTGAAAAGGGTGACAATTTATTTTATCGGTGTGTTTAATCAAAAGACATATTATTGGATAAAAGATCCATCACAATTTTTGAAAGCGCCCATCTTAAATGGTATAATGATGTATATTAATACTTTTAACAATATACACATTAAATCAAAGCCATTTAAGTTCGTATTTATTGCTTTACATTGCGAGTATGTATATTTATAAGTATGTATATGCCCGACTCATGCCTCAGTGGCAACTTACGCGGCTGGAGGACTGAGGTTGAATCCGCTGGCGGAGTAGAGCAGGGATGGGCAAACTACGGCCCGCGGGCTAACTCCGGCCCTTCGGAAGGTTCTTTCCGGCCCGCAGATAGAATTTTAATTTGCCGATCAGAGACAAATTAAAAAATACATATTTATATATTATATATCCTTCTATTTTGATTAAATATTTTTTTTTTTTTTTTCTTCCTTCTTTTCAAAGGACTGATGATCTTTTTACTTTCTCTGTCTTTTGCTCTACAAAACATAAATCTACGGAAATAGTAAGCACACAGCTTTCAATCAGGTAAAGTGTTAAAAGCGGAAGTTCTTTGTTAGTTATTGCTGTAGAATAGCGCCAACAAGTTAAAGTTTTACAAATCGTTATCGAAAGTAAGTTTCTCAAATTTAATATCTCACGCCCAGAAAATCAGAGCTATGTTTGCTTCCTCTTATATATGTGAACAAGTATTTTCAACTATGAACCTTAGAAAGAATTATTATTTCAGAAGAAGACTGACAGATGAGCATTTAGCCTCGTTCCTTAGAATCGGTACATCTCACTTCGAACCTCACTATAAGGAACTTTTAAAAATGAAATCACAATTAACAAATTTAAACTGTAATACTTGTATATTGTTTTTAAAATTGTAGAAAAGTTTATCTTGGACCACCAAACTTTTTTTTTTTTTTTTTTTTTTTTTTTCCGATTTTTGTCCCACGACCGAAAAGATTGCCCATCCCTGTTGTAGACGCTGTTTCAAAATCGAATGCCATCGAATTTTCTCGTATTTAAAGGCAATGGCTGCAACACATGTTAGCAAGATCTATCTCGATCTTCTGCATTCTAGTTACGTGTTTCACCAAGAATAAATGTTGGTTTTCTTTATTTTCTCAAATTAGTATGCAGCCAAAATTTCATTTATAACAAAAAAAAAAAAATAAATATTGACTTTTAAAATTTAAAGAAGAAAAATGTAAGGACATCATATTGCGCTAAATAATATATATACAGTAGAATCTCTGTAAGTCGAACTTCAAGAGTTTTCCATTTATGAAGGATTTCGACTTACGCGGATTTTGTAAGGACATATTCGACTTGTAGAGGTTTACGTTCTTTCAAACTTATTTTGAGTTAGAGAGAGTAAATAAATAAAAATTCAAGTTACAGAGGTAATAAACATGTTTATTTGTAACTTAAAAGTTATATTATGTACTATAATAAAAAAAATCAAAAGAATTCCGAAACAACCTTAAAACTAAAAATATTATGTATTAAAAAGTCAATCATCAATAGCAATAATAAGAATATTTCATAGAATTGGCTATTCTATTTTACTGTATACTCATACATTGTTTTCTAGGAAACAATGACGTGCATTGTCGGCTAATCCTTAAAGTCGGTAACTTATTTTTCTTCGAGCTACAAAGGTAATTAGTTTCAAATTGATCGAGTTGTGAAGGTTGTAAAATCAAACATCGCTAATGTTCGAGATACAGAGGTCCAATTCTTTTTTTTTTTTTTTTTTTTTTTTTTTTTTTCGAGTTACTGATGGAAAATAGGTACCAAAAGGGCTTGTGGGGATTGAATCATTATTTCGACATATAGAGGGTTACAATTTCGAGTAATGGAGGTTTGGGTGCTTAAAGGGAAGGGAACAATTTTTTTTTTTTTCGAGTTTTGGAGATCTTCGACTTATCGAGGTTCGAAGTTCTACTGTATATATATATATATAATCCACAGTAAAAAATGATGATCATCCGATACATAATTAAAAATTATGCATTGATAGCTGATTGAACTGTAGATTGTGTATTGATAGATCTGATATATAGCTGATTGCAATTTTAGTTATGTATTGATAGAACTGATACGTAGCTGGTAGACACTATTTATGTATTGATAGAACCGATGCATAGCTCGTAGGCGCTGTTAATTATGTATTGATAACTGATTAAACTGAAGATTGGGCATTGGTGCTGATACATAGCTGGTTGCACTGTTAATTATGTATTCATACCTAAATGAACTGTAGATTGTGCATTGATAGATCTGATATATAGCTGGTTGCAATGTTAATTACGTATTGATAGAACTGATACATATCTGGTTTCAATGTTAAATATGTATTGATAGAACTGATACGTAGCTGGCAGGCACTATTAATTATGTATTGATAACTGACTGAACTGTAGATTGTGCATTGATGCTGATACATAGCTGTCTACTTGTTAATTATGTATTGATTGCTGACTGAACTCTTGAATATGTATTATTTTAATTGTAGAACAATAAAAATTAACTGACTTGATCTATGAAAAGAATACAAATGTTATTTAGAAAGCCAGTAGAAAATCTGTATTTTTTAAAAATCATTGGTCTTTAAAATAAGCATAACAACATTGTTAATATGGCGCCTGATGGCCGAGTTGCTGGCGCTCGCTACCACTGGTTTCGGGCTCGAGTCCCGGCGGTGACATGGATGTTTGTAGTGGTTCGAAATCCATTTTAAACCGCACGTCCCGGTCTAACAGGATCGTAGAGCGTTGCGGGGGTTGTGTAACACCGAGTTCGTAACTTATCTTCAGGCTACAAACACCTCCTGGGCAGTGCTAAGTGAGTAACATTGGTGCGGCATTTGCCTTAAGGCATCCAAGACAATTGTCTAAGTGTTTACCAGCTCATTAGAAAAAAAACCCCATTATTAATATTATATTATGTGTAGATATTTTCGAATATTATTCAATCAACAAAATAAATAAAAATTTTGAAGATTTCATTTTAAAATTTTTTATCGATAAAAAAAAAAAAAAACTTTTCATGAGTTGAATATTTTTTTTTTTTTTTTTTTGACAAATGAAATTTATAATTTTGAAACTATTAAGCTATATATCACATATGCAAATTAAGCTTTTAGGATTTATTTCAAACTCTTAAAAATAAAATTTCTGTTAGGAAATCAACACAAATAAATTTATAACTAATAAACTAATAAAATTATATTAATTTAAGCTATACATATTTAATAATTCTGACCTAATACTTAAAATTTATATTTGTTTTTTAAGAAAAAATAGTAGGTAAACTAGATAAAATTTTATTTTAAGGTTTGCTTGCTGATAAAAAAAAAAAAAAAAAAAAAAAAAAAAAATTTTATCCCAGTTAAGAGTAAATTTAAGAAATGATTAAGGAATAGAATAATTAATGATTTTTATTCTGATTTTTCCCAAAAAAAAAATAATAAGTTTTTTTTTATTAATTTCGGTGAAACCTCATTTGCACTTCAACGGAAGGGGGGTTGCATAGTAGATCCTTCCCTGTAGAATAGTATTAAAATAGAGGGCTCAACGCTAATCAGAATACAGAATGTGAAGCTCCCGTTCTTTCGGTACTAGAGTGGCGCTCCATCGCCGTTTTGGCTTCTTTTCTCCACTCGGTTTCTTACAATAACAATTTTTTTTTTTTTTTTTTTTTTTTTTTAATTCTGTCTATTTATATATATATATATATATATATAGATTGACAGATTTTAAAAATTTTAATAGTTATTGTATGTTAATTGTTATTAATATATACATATATATTAATTATAAATATATACTAATATAAATTCTACCTCAGAAAAGATAATTTAAATTTCAAAATAGATTCTATAAATATAATGTAAATTACACAAATTAATTTGTAATACTAATTAGCATAATTACATCGTTACCGTAAAAGTGCAAAACATCAAAAATAATTTTATTCATCAATAGAACAAAAACAAAAATTTTAACATTTAAAATTAAATAAATGAAAAAAATAAATAAAAAATCAAACAAATAAGTATTTTTCGATTTATATTAAAGTCTTCTTCGTTGGTGCAACAGCCCCATGGTGGACCATATGATAGTCACTAGGTAATCAGGCCCTTTATATTAAAGAGATCAACAAATTTTATAAATATGAAAGATAACAAAAAAAAAAAAAAAAAAAAAAGGAAAAAAAGTACTAAGTCACAATAATAAAATAATGTAATAACAAGTAATAGAAAAAAAAAAAAATTTTTAAGTCAATTCCTACTTTTTTCACTATATTGCAGAAAAGTCCTTTATAAGTAATTTTCATTCATTTTTTCAAGTTAGAAAAAATTCTCTCTCACACACACACATTCCATCTCTCTCACTCACTTATTCTCATGTTTAATTTTCCATTTTGTTCCCTCCTTGACTCAGGCTAGAATCCAGAATGAAAAGAGAATCTGAAAAAAAAAAAAAAAAAAATTTCCAGCGATCTACACGTTTCGCCACTGACGGGTATTTATTCCTAAATTTATATCCTGCTAAATATCTTATAGAAGAGAAAGTTTTTTCTCCCATATAAAACTAAAATGAATGAATTAAATTCAATGAATGATTTAATATTTGAAAAAACTGTATTAACATAAATGTCATCTTCTAAAAGTTGTATTTACAAAATGTATTGTGTACAAAAAAATGTATCTGAACTTGAGTGGATGAATAAAAAGTATTTTATTAAAGATTGAAAATTTGAACAAGATATATATAGGTGAGCTACTAGAAGGAATTGAATGACAAGACAATCATCAGTAGAATCAATCACAAATGAAATATGAAGTAGTTCTCCATTGCTTTCGATATTATGTTACCTTTGATACGAAATTAATTAATATTAAAATTTTGTAATAAGCCTCTTCGATCATATCAAATATCCATGAAATCGATAGAACTTTGCAAGCGAACGTGCTTGGCAGTTTTTAATGAACTTTAAAAAATGCACCATTTGTTTAGAAATCTTTTTCCCTTTTCTCGCCAACAGTTGAAACAATCGCCAATCTGCAATCGCATAATTTTAAGCTAATAAATGCTAAAATACATGCATAAAACTGATTGACATTACTTATTAATAATAAATTAGCAATTTTAAATATCTTTTATCGTAATAGTAATTATAACAGATAGTTATAGTTGGATTAACTATAACGGAATCTATTATAAGTACTGTTAAATATTAAATATATTTAATCAAAACACTTGTAAAGAAGATAAATATTTTAAATCCAGCCCATTTCATATTAAAAAGCTTTTGCCAATAGGAGAGGAAGTTGTAGAATTTTACCTTCTTCAAAACAGAGCTCAAAATATTTTCAGAGCTTTAAGGAAAAATGAGGATTACTACTACTACACTTTACCGCACTTTGAGTAAAGTTTTCTTCAATATGTTCAATTCCGATTGGTCAACTTCTTTAATGGCGTGACAGCCCCATTGGGGGGGGGGCAAGGTCTACTACCAGTTGGCAGATGCTAAAACATGAGATGTTTTCTTTTTACCAGGTAGGGATGTCAGCCCTACTTCCAATGTTCTACTACTAGTACACCACATCACTGTACCTAGAGCTGAGTTGTCCCTTTACAGTTTGGAAATGAAGTGGGTGAGAAGAAGTCCAATTGGGCTCCGTGACGCTCTACGGTCATATGACACTGGGACCTACGGCTTAAAGTGGACTCCGAACCACTACAAACATATATAGCACCTCCGGGACTCGAACCCGAAACTTGTGGGACCGAGCGCTAGACGCTCGGCAATGCAAGCCCCAGAACTAATATCACAATTCCTTCAAAATTGGTATTCCTGTTTCTATTCATGTAGGATTTTCTAGAGAAATTCACCTATCACTATACAGTCTACTTCAAAGATATAGATACTGATTAATAGAGATGTTATCAACACTTATGACCCATGTATTACATATTTATTAGTTCAACTAAAATTATTTTAACGTGAGAACGTAGAAATCTCAACTACTAAATTCGGAATTCCTTATAAATAATTAAATAAACATACATATACATATTTATTTATAGCGAGCGAGACAATGCTTTTTATATGCAAATAGGTATGTAGGTAACCGTATGTCCCGGCCTAATATGACTGTAGAACGTTGAGGCTTAAGGCTGACAACTCTACCCTATAGAAAGAAACCATCTCCACTACAAACATATCTGATCTAGCAGTAGGCAGACATAACAAACATACATAACATAATAGACATACAAACATATCTAATCTACCAGTAGGCAGACGGCCTTGGCCCACCATGGGCTTCAGTATCAGGAAATTAGTTGGTTAGCTACTATTATTATGGAACAGATGGAGCCTTTTATAAATCTCCCACATGTCCGCCACTTTAGTTACAAATGACTCCAGGTCAAAGCACATGTCGTTAGAAAATAACAACAACAGTACTTTGGTCAAGTTTCTTGGGGAGGGGAGGGTACATTAACGGGGACAATCTGGGGACAGTAAAAATAAGCGGCTTTTTTCATTTAGGCAAAGGTTTTTTTGCCTTTCAGTAACTCAACAATGAAGGACGAAGAAACCCTTACTAGGAGTGTCTTTTTTGGAAAACTGCCTTAGGGTTTAAAGTAATGGAGCTCCACAGACTCAGTAAAAATGTTCGCTTTTTCACATCAGTAGTGGAGGTCGCTTCCATTCTAACCCTAAGGCTATTCCTTGGTTTGTCTGTGTATGGGAAGAACCAAGTACCGACACCATTAGTTGCAGACCCTCCTGTAGCTATTGTGCTGTTTTTACTTAACTGACGCCAACTCAGATAGCACCAGTCTTCTTTGGAGAGTAAGTACAACTTAACCAAAACATGATATTAATTTTCTTGCTATAACACATCATTTTGCACAACAAAATCTACTATCAGTATTCGTTACATGCAAATTGTACAACAACACCATCATAAAATTCACAATGCAAAAATTCCAAAAAATTTCTTCTCCAAGATACGAAGTGCGGAAAGTTATTCTGTGTACTCCATGTTATCGGAGTACATCGCTAGATATGTCTTTGACTTGGATCCAGTCATTTAGCGAGCAGAAAGAACATGATATGGGATTATAACATAATTTTATAATATGATATGGTTAATAATATGACATGGCTTATAATATGATATGATATTCTTTGATAAAGCCTTCTTGATGATATTCTTTGATCTCTCAAGATAGTATATTTAGTTGTTATAAGCATTTCTTTTTTGGTTTTGCTAATTTCTTTCGAGTTCTAGGAATTACCTGGACAACATGTCTTTCACCTTGTTTTTGTATATTTTGCATAAATGTTTTTTTTTTTTTTTTACTCTGTTCGATATATATATATATATATATATATATAATGAAATAACACTTTTTTCTTTTACAGAATTTCTAAAAAAGCTATAATACTTTCCCTCAGTTATTCCTTCGTTTGTTTCTAATTCCTTTTTTAAAATCAAATCTTGTTCTGAAACACCACCACGATGGGAATTACGTTATCTATATCGTTAGATATAAATATGAATAATATTTCTTTGACAATAAAAAAAAAAAAAATTATTTAAATTTGAGGAGGATGTTTTTAAAATGTAAACAAAATTTTACTCACTTTGTATTTTTGACTGATTTATAAAGGCTTGTAATCCTTTTTAGATTTTAATGAATGTAGTCTTGCCAAATTCATTATTAAAGTCCAAAAGAAAAAATATATATATATCACTTTTTAATCTCAATTTTCACAGCTGTTGAGACACTTTTTTCGGTGAGCCATTAACAAAATTCGAATAATGGGCTGCTTAAGTTAACTTAAGGTCATTTACGAATACAAACTTCTTAAATGACCTTCACCCCTTAACTTAACTTTAATGAACCCCTTTAGGGAGGACCCCTCAAAAATTCACAAGCAGTGCCAAAAAAAGAAACACCTGACTCTTAAAGTAGAAAATCGATCTATCGTCCCCACCCCCATCCCCTCATTGGTTTTCTGTATCCCACAAAAAGCTATTTCAATAGTGTACAAGAATGTCTTAGAAAGGGTATTTCAGTCTGTTGAAAATTTTGCAGACCATGAGGAATCGTAGAAACTTTTTTTATGCCAATGTAATTACAGACATGGATAAAAAAAAAAAATTATTATATGTAAGTGTCGACAATTTATCACTTGACTTTAAAAAAATACAAAATGCTCACACCAAAATTACCTTACATCTACACATATATATATATATATATTTGTATGTGGCTTTGTATATTTTCATACCCTATCTGCTATATATATATAGTTTGTATGTGTATGTATGTATGTTCATTTTCGAAGTAGTCTTGGTAAAGATTAGTATGTATAGATAAGTATTGATAAGTATCTTGCGTTCTTGTAAAAATTTTTTGAGTTTGGAAGTAAAAAACTCATTATTATAAATATAATTATTAAGAAATTAAAGAATTAGTGAAGTTAAAAATTTTGTCCAACAGTTTCAAGATTATTTTAGAATATTTTGATGATCGACTCTGCGAACTCATAACTGTAAACTCGGCAAAAAAAAAAAAAAAAAAAAAAAAAATCAAATGGAAATATCTGTCCTATATTCGCAAGAATAGTATTTTAAATTCAAAGTTCATTTCGAAAGTAAATTTTTGAATAGATGGATGCACACATAATGTATTTTTTTTTAATACGTTGGTTTTCACTACTTTGGACATTATAAAATAAATATATTTTGAAAAAGTGTGATAAATCTCTTACTCTGAAATAGATCTACACTTCCATTTTTTTTAATGATAAATTACGCTCGTGGGACCATTCATATCTATCAGGCAAAAAAAAAAAAAAAAAAAAAAAAAAATCAATAGACTTTTCACCCTTTTAAACAAAAATGCAGGAAGTAACTTAAGCATATCCTTTTAAAAAATGGTTTCCATAAATCATTTCTATATCATTCCTTTTTATCTGCAAATTAGATGCTTATCAGTGTTAAGAATTTTCCTCATTGTTTACTATTCTCACAAACTCTCCCCACTCCGAGTTTTTTTTTTTCTTACATTACTTCTCCGAAACAGTTAGTTATTTCATCCATTTCTATCTACTATTCCATTTTCCCACGCTGCTAAACACCTGGTACTAGATATCCCTATAGCAGTAAAAAATTCCGTTCCCCCAATATCAAATTTCACTAGTACCGATTATTGGTCCTGTGACGTCTAGGCCAACATTAGACCTATAACGGCTTCAAGAAGAGGGTTCCTTTCAGGTTTATGGTAACACTTTAAATTTATTTACAAGCACTAATATATACTAATATATATATACACAAATAATGAACACTGGGTTATTATGCATAGAAATAAAAATAAAATTTGATCACAAGTGCGCTATCAAAGTACAGTTCACTCCAAGGTCGGAGGTTTTCCACAATTCTCGTGTCTACATTGAATCTTAATTGCCTGGTTTGCGGCAGACCCTACTTATCACACGACGTATAAACGAAACCACAAGGGGTTCCCTTTGAAAGACAGGAGAAAAACAACACTTCTGGTTCGACTCGAAGGCGAACTCTCTCTCTCTTTTTCAAAAAGCTCCCTTAAAGAAAATCTGTCAAGATGGGGCGGGGTCAGCTTCCCTCACTTCTCATTAAAGTAGACATTTCCTCTCCTCTGCCTTGGCAGTGAGTACTGCGGAACTATGATAAAAAAGAAAGAAAAAAAAATCCATTTTTGAAAACTTCAAACTCTACCCTGCATTATCAGACTTTAATTCCGATCTTCAGTTTCAAATGTTGCTCGTATGTTTTCTGTTTCCTTAAAAATTTTATTTTTATGTTTATATATCTATATTTTCTATTTACTTCCATTATATGTGTGTTTATATATGTCTATTGTGCATTTACGTATTTATATGCTTCTATTGGGCATTTATGTATTTTAATATTGCTTATATTGTCACGTCCTAGTTAGTTCCCCTCCACTAACTTTTTTTTTTTTCTTTTTTAATTTCTTTGCCTCCTATTAACTGTTTGCTTAAAATTTTTTTAATTCCTTCTAATTCTGTGATACTTTGTTTTAATATATTTGAATTCTGAGCTCGACTCTCCTGTCCAATCTAATAGTAAAGTAGACATTTCTCAGTTCATGGTCTATCACCCATCATGATGGTACAACTCATGGTGTAGTTCAGTGATGGGCAAACTACGGCCCGCCCGAAGGTTCTATCCGGTCCGCTGATTGAATTTTAATTTGCCGGACCGAGGTAAATTAAAAGAAATATATATTTATATATTATATATCTCCTTTTTAACTTTGATTAAATATTTTTTTTCTTCCTTTTTTTTTTCAAAGGACTGATGATCTTTTTACTTTCTCTATTTTTGTTCCACAAAACATAAATCGACGGAAATAGCAAGCACAGACAGCTTTCAATCGGTAAAGTGTTAAAAGCGGAAGTTATAGCTGTAGATTAGCGCCAACAAGCGTTATCTCTTTCTCGGGAGCAGACATATCGGAATCAATATAGGTGAATTAGACCTCACATGTGGCAGACTGTGCATTTTAAGCTCCAGCCAGCGGCTACTTTCTTTTGGCGCGAGTTCTAATATTATTGATTGCGTATTGAAAGATTGCGGACATATAGCATCATTGTGAATAGTGGTGAAATTATTAAAAGTATAGCACAACTAGTGCTGGTTTGGGTTATTCGTAAAGTATTACAAAAATAAAGTATATATATATATTATTGGTTAATGATATTATAAATATTATGGTAATAATAAAGGGTTATTAATATTATAAATATTTTTAAAATTTTAGAAAATTTATCTTGGCCCGCCAAACTCTTTTTTTTTTTTTTTTTTGGCCCGCGACCGAAAAAGTTTGCCCATCCCTGGTGTAGTCCATATACCATCTGTAATTGTTTCGACCTGTGTGAAGGTCGCGCAGACATTCTTTAATTTCATGAGTCTCTTTATACATGATACTGAATATATGTTGTCAGATTTGAGTGACAGGTTGTTCTCATGAGTACAAAACAATAATTGCATGCAATATAACTACCCACAATACTGTTTGTCTGCTGTGAAATTTGAGTGATGGGGTGCTATTATGTACTTGTCAAATAACATACATTCCTCTCTCCACGGAATGAAATGACGAAATTCTTACCGTGAGAAAAAAAATACTACAATCCTAGTTTGCCACCCAATCACTCGCTTCATGGCAATATTAGTATAAACAGTCACGAAGTTTTTGTCATGTGATTCGATTTTCTCTAGAAAACAGGTTACACTGCCAAATTGTTATTCTTCTATTTACTCTTGACTTTCTGACAGAAAATTATTTGTAATTGTTGCTATTAATAACTGATTTTCCTATTAGAAATATATTTTTTTTTAATTTATTTTTTTTTTTTTTTATTTCCAATGGCAGATTATGAACAGTTACAACGAAAAAAAAAACATACAGCAACAACAAAATAATACAACAAAACATGCTGAAACAGAGTTCATTATTCTAACAATAATGCCAAGTTGTAGATCTTTTAGCCACTAAAAAAGTGTTATCAGGTGCACCACGGGAGGTAGATCTTCTGCGCACCCAATCTATTAGAAATATCAATGTGGGTGTTCCACAGGGTTTTCTACTAAGTGTATTTCTCTGTAATCTTTTCATTAACGATATTCCGCAGAGTAAGGAAGTGAAAGTCAGTCTCTGTGCTGATGACATGCTGTTCTTCTTTGACAGGATAAGAATTATTATTACACCTCTCATATTTTATAGATTTGCATCTATTTTCTTCAGAAATAGCGCACGTGTTGGATAATCAAACGCAACGTAAATAAAAGAGAGGTAGTACTTTTGATGACCGAGTGACTAGCGCTGTGGGCCTCAGTGCTAGAGGTTTCTGGGTCGGGTTCCGGCGGCGCTCTCGATGTTTGTAGGGGTTCGGAATCCCTTTAAACCGTAGATCCATGTCTAATATTATTGTTGAGTGTTTGGTTTAGTGTTGTCAATCTACCACGTAAAAAGAAAACAAAATTTCATTCTCTGCCGCTCGGTGCCACAGGTTTTGGGCTAGAGTCAGGCGGTGCCCTGGATGTTGGTAGTGGTTCGGAATCCATTTTAAACCGTAGATTCATGTCTAATATGACTGTTGAGTGTTTGGCGTACCGCTGTCAATCTACCCTGTAAAAAGAAAAACATCTCATGTTTTATCAGCATGTTTTGGATAAACTTGTTGATTGGCCGCTGTTTTGATCAACATTGCCATGTTTTGATGAGATTAACATGTTTTGATCAACATTGACATGTTTTGATCAATATTGACAAGTTTTGATCAATATTGACAAGTTTTGATCAATATTAAGATGTTTTGATAAACATTGACAGGTTTTGATGGCACTAACATGTTTTGATCAATATTGATATGTTTTGATAAACATTGACATGTTTTGATGGCACTAACATGTTTTGATCAATATTGATATGTTTTGATAAACATTGACATGTTTTGATGGCACTAACATGTTTTGATCAATATTGATATGTTTTGATGACATTGGCATGTTTTGGAATCTGCCAGTAGGCCGAAAGCTTTGGCCCACCAGGCGGCTGTCGCGCTATTCAAGAAGAACATATTAACAAAACGAAATGTTCTAATTCCGATATCTCTATATTTAATATGTTTTGTGATTAATCCAAACTAACTACTTGGGAGTCGTTCTTGATAGAAAATTTACTTGGATTCCTTATATTAATAATCTATGCACTAACTTTAATAAAACTATTTGTTTCTTTTATTCTATGGTCAGAGACTTTAGAAAAATAAATTTAAAAAAAAAAAACTTCAATAATTTCTACAACATACCATCATGCATCTGATCAAAAATATAAAATAAATGTATTAGTTTTGAATAATTTTGCTATTTTTTTCTAGTTTTTGTATCATTTTATTTTGATGAGATACACGAAAATTTTTGTAAAACGAATGTTATTTTAGGCTAGTAAAATGTCCAGGTCGTGCTTCTAATAAGTCCCTTGTTTAGTCTCTTTTGTGTTGTGTTCTTCCACTTTTTTGTAGCGCATTATTTATGGTTTGATTCCTAATTCAGATAGTAAATGAAATAAATTTTTTCATGATTCCTTCCCTAAAAACTTACTGTTTTAAAAACATTCTAGAGAATTACATAGCTGAGATTGAACTTAGAGAGAATCTTAAATTTTTTGTGAAACGATTATTATTCTAGACTTATAAAAGTCCTAGTTGTGCTTCTAATAAATTCCTTGTTCGATCTCTTGTCATGTGTTTTTCTACTTTTGTATCGCATTATTTCTGTTAGCTTTCTAATTCAGATAGCAATTGAAATAATTATGTTCATTCAAGTATTTAATTTTGTTTTCAAGATTTCCTCCCCTACAGTCTTAAAACTAGTCAAGAGAATTTGAATAATTTTGCTATTTAATTTTCTTTTAATGAGTTTCCTCCCACTTAAGAACTTACAGTCTTAAAAATATCTAAGAGTGTTTCATTGCTGAGATTCATGAGATTGACTTAGACAAACACGAAATTTTTGTGAAACGAATATTATTTTAGACTTATAAAAAGTCCAAGTCTCCAAAAACTCTAAGTCAGTATCATGAATTGCTGAGATTTATGAGATTGACTTACAGTGCTCAATCTCTTAATTTGTCTTGGGTTTTTCACATATGTCTGGTACTATTTCTGTTAGATTTCTAATTCAAATAGTAATTGAAATAATTATGTAAATTCACGTATTTAATTATTTTCATGACTTTCCTTGTAAAAAATTACAGTTATAAAAACAGCCAAGAAGATTTCATAGTTGTTATTCATGAGATTGACTTAGAGAAACACGAAATTCTTTTTACAGTGAATGTTCTTTAAGGCTAGTAAAAAGTCCTGACTGTGTTGTTAATATATCCCTTGCTTAGTATCTTTGTGTTGTGCTCTTCCACTTTTGTCTCGCATTATTTCTGTTGGATTTCTATTTCTGTTAATAATTGAAATAATTATGTAAATTCAAGTATTTAATTTTATCTTCATGATTTCTCCCTCTTCCCCCTAAAGACTTACATTCTTAAAAACAGCCATGGGAATTTCATTGTTAAATGGAATTTCTAAAAGAATCAATGGTGTGTAGAAAAAAAAAAGAATTCAGCCAGTAAGGGTGCTATCAATATCTGCCACCCGTTTGAAGTGGCAGTTTTAGACCCCTCAACTTCGAAAGTGAGGGAAAAAAACCCTTGACTTGATTATCTGACCCGTGAAATGCCCCTAGGCTCCAAATAATAAAGCCCAGCAGCAGTCAGTAAAGGTACTTAGCTGACCACATCAATACTAGTCACACTTGTCTTTATACTCTTACTGACTCTTGTGGGGGAAAATCTTTGTTTGCGTGGGAAGCGTAGAGAAAAAAAAACGCAACACAATAGTTGCAACATCTTGACCTAATCCATCGAAGACCTCTGGTCGCCACAATAGACACCTGGAGAGAATATTTTTAAATAAAAAAAAAAGCGGCGCAAAAGAATTTTCGCACTGGATTTCCGCTTGGTCACAACTTGGCTTGACCACTTGGGCCATTCATCTACCATTATTCCGAGTAGGAGATGGATTTCTTGTTAAAAAAAATAGATAGAGAAAGGGAGGAGTTCTTTAAGAGTTCTCACAGAGAAAAAAAATTCTATCTTTCGGAACTTTTAGAATAATGAAGGAGAGGACAAAAGGATTCTTTACTTGTTTTTCTTTCCCCTCCTTTTGTTATTTTCCAACCCCCTTAAAAGCAGATCCATCCTTACACCACTGCGCGCAATGCTGGCAGTGGTTACGTGGATCCTTTTTTGAGGAGTTTGACACTTATGAATGGCTTCTGCAATACCATGCAGAGTTCGCGTTGTTGCTGGAATGGCCACGCATTAATTCTTGTCAAACAGAGAAGAGAAAAATCCTAACATTTAAACCAGAAGAAAAAAGTGCGCATGTATATGCTTTCCTTTTATAATTTTGTTATTGTACATCAAACTGGGGGAAAAAATAACAATAAAATAATAAAATGTCGAAATCTGTTCGGCGAATTTCAACTTATCATGTGTGAACATTCCAGAACGGATGAATACACTCAGAAATGTGCCAATGTTTAATAATGCACGAGATATACGAGGCAATTGATTGAAATACTACAAGGATGGTCCAATTCAAGTAGTCACATGAATATAGCAATGTTGAATAAACTTCATGAAGAATGAATTGTTCAAGAATCTCTAAAAGAATATACAAAAGTAACATAAATGTCGTCGTAAATGAAGAATGAAGTATTCCCAATTCTAAAAGAATCACTATTACATTCAATAGCCAAGAGAATATATCAAAGTTTGAAAATGCTAAGCATAAATGAAGAATGGAGTATTCCAAATTCTACAAGAAACACTATAACATTTAATAGCAAGAGAATATATCAAAGTTAGAAAATTCTAGGTATAATTTAAGAATGCAATATTCCAAATACAATAAGAAGAATTATACAGCTTAATAGGCATGGAAAACTGCCAAAAATGATAAAAAGTTTTTCAATTTTATTTTGTTTTTATTTTCATTTCATGACAGCGATATTTTGCTTTTCTTTATGTTTAGTGTCCTACAGATATGGCGGAAACAATAAACCGATCTTCAAACAAATCATATGCAACAAAATAAAAAAAATAAATACAGTAGAACCTCTTTAAGTCGAACCTCGATAAGTCGAAAACCTTCACAACTCGAAAAAAAGTTTTGTTCCCTTCCCTTCAAGCACCCAAACCTCCATGAATCGAAATTTCAACCCTCTATATGTCGAAATAATGAGTCAATCCCCACAAGCCCTTTTTTGGTACCTATTTTCCCTCCGTAACTCGGAAAATAAAAATTAAACCTCTGTATCTCGAACATTAGCAATGTTTGATTTTACAACCTTTACAACTCGATCATTTGAAACTAATGACCTCTTATAGCTCGAAGAAAAATGAGTTACCGACAATGCACGTTATTGTTCCTTAGAAAACAATGTGTGAGTATATTGTTTTTTTTTTTTTTTCAATGCAGCTGGCAAACAGACATGGACGTCTTTGGATGCCAATAAGGGCTGCACCGATGTTACTCACTTTGCATTACCCAGGGGGCGCGTGTAACTTGATGGTAAGCCACGGACGCGGAGTAACAATGCCTCCGCAGCGCTCTACGATCCTATTAAGACCGGGACCTATGGCTTTAAGTGGATTCCGAACCACTACAACACCCATGGGCAAAGCCAGGATTTGAACCCGATACCTGTGGTACCGAACGCCAGAGCGCTAGCCATTCGGCCATCAGGCCCCCTATGAGGATATTGTAAATCCCCCCAGGAGTATATTGTAAATATAATAACCAATTCTTTGAAATATTCTTATTCTTATTATTGCTATTGATTTCATTTGAACTCTAACAAATAAACATGCTTATTACCACTGTAACTTGAATTTGTATTTATTTTATATCGCTAACTAAGAATCTAGACCTCTACAAGTCGAATAATTCCTTACAAAATCCAAGTCGAAATCCTCCGTAAGTCGAAAACTCTATAACTCGAATTATTTGGCGTCTCCCTTGAAGTTCGACTTACAGAGGTTCTACTGTAATTCCCCGGCACTACAGTGTAAAAGTGAACCATATTGGATCATCGCTTTCCTAACAATACGACTCAAAAGTCGTCTGTCTGGAGCTTTGGTTTCTCCAATTGGTGATCTATAGGTCCTTCACATCCTTTTACACTTCATCCCTCCATCTCTTTTTTGGCCTTCCCGTTTGTTCTTTGTTCCTGGCACTTCCCCTTGAAAATTTTCTTTGTGCCTCTGCTATCGTCCATGTTCTGAGTCCTAGCCATTGAATTCTCTTTCATTATATCAATTGCATATTATTGAACTGAATAATATAACGTGTTTTAATTACCTTTCTATATTCCTGCATTCTCATTTCGGAATAAAATTTTAAGAAAATTCGTAAGTATGATGTGGCCCGCGGGAATCTTACCAGTAGAGTTAAATGGCTCGCTGTTTAAATGATTTTGGCATGGTATAATCTTTCTTTTTCAATTCATCCTATTAGCTCACTCTCCCTATATATATCTTGTTCAAATTTTCAATCGTTCATAAAATTTTTTATTCATCCACTCAAATTCAAATACAGTTTTTTTTTTTAACTTGTAGTGGATGACACTGATGTTAATACAGTTTTTTTTTTCAAATATTAATTCAGTAATTAAATATAATTAATTAATTTTAGTTTTTTTTTTTTTTTTTTAGATTTAAATTGCATGTATCTAATAATAGATGGCACCAAATATAAGAGGAAAATTTCAAATTTATTTGTAAAGGACTTTTCTGCAATAGAGTGAAAAAAAAAAGTAGGAATTGACTTTAATTTTTTTTTTATATTGATGTTCAATGATAGAACAGCCCCATTGTGAGTCAAAGCCCTCTGCCAACTGAGAAACATGAGATGCTTTCTTTTTTTACGGGATAGGGTTGTCAGCCCTACACACAACGCTCTACAGTCATATTAGACCAGGACCTACTGTTTTAAAGTGGAACCCAAACCACTACAAACAGCTGGGCCTCGAACCCCAAACCTGTGGCACAGAGCTTCAGACCTGGTATAATCTAATATACACTGATACTTCTTACTAAAAAGATAGTCGAGCATTTAAGGGTCATTAATTATTGATGAAAAGGAAAAAAAATAGTCAAAAATTTTATTTTAGTCAAAACTATATTACTTGGCGACTTGTGGCTCAGTGGCAATGTGTGCCGCTGGTGAGGATTAGGGCGGAGATTCCCTCCGCTGGCAGCTTTGTTGTACTACTGTGTCCTACTTTGTCCTGTGGCTATTCCCTACACTCAAAATACTACTCGGGGACACCGTTTTGAGTCGATTGAAGAGATTCAACGTGAATCGGCTCGCGCTTTGAAGGTCATCCCTGGCGATGACTGTTTAGCGTGCATTGAGGATTGGAAAAAGTCGGCATAAGTACATTGTGTCCGGAGGGGATTACTTTCAAAGCGACAAAATAAATTTCGAAGAATAAATAAAGAGTTTTTGAAAAATATAGATTGGTCTTACTTTTTGGGCATAGTAGTAGACACTGTTTCAAGAAACGAGAAGGCTGGAAGGTGTTTGGGATGTTCAGCATTTTGTCTCGTTCGTCGGATTTTCTCCCCTATGACATGCGCACGCGGGATAGTTGACCTCTAAAAGTCCTCTCGGAAGGCACTGCCCACCTTCTTCAGCGTCACGGAGTCAATTTAGACTTCTACCTACGGGTGTTCCATCACAACAGAAGCTGACCCACCCATTTCCCTCCTTCCATGAGGGATACGACAACGACAACTACATCCCTTACTAGTATTTAATAGTGAATTGTGAACTGAGAAAGACTGACTTTTTTAAAGAGTATGAAAGAGATTTCAATGTTTCTGTTTTTAATACCAGGAATTCGTCCTCAATCGAAGTAATTATTAGTAATTTTGAAATTAAGATGAACTATTTACAATTTAACAAGTCGCTTTAATCTCAAAATGTCTTTGGCATGATTTAGAAGTATACAATGAGTTGATAAATAATATTGACATGTGCAGAAACCATATTACTTTCCGGGTCCCCCCTAATATTTTAAAACATTAACGAGGATGAACATTTTCCAGCATGTTTCGTTATTGTTATCAAAAATAAAGTAAGAAAATGCAATTAATTTTATGCGGACATTTATAAATGATTAAAAGGAAAGTTTATTTACATAAAAAGCATTTTAGATTAATAATAATAATAATTATTATTATTATTATTTTTTTATTTTTTTATTTATTTTTTTAAACAATGTCATCAAAAAGAGAACATTTCGTTTTGAATATAATTATTTCGAATTTTGTTCGAAACATTATATATACTTCTATTTTTTATTATTATTATTTATTAAAGTTCTCAAATTATTTATCAGCCAGTTAGGTTCCATGTAGTGTTAATATTAAATGAAAAAAAAAAAAAAAATTTAATGTTCGAACTATTTCGACCCGTTCTTCATTATTGGATCAACAGCCCCATGGTGGGCCAAGACCATCTGCTTGGTAGCAGATTTCTAGACAGGAGGAAGGAGGGGGGTTTTGTCAGCCCTGAGTCCAACGTTCTACAGTCATATTGCACCGATACCTACTGTTTAAAATGTATTCCGAATCACTACAAATATCCATGGCACCGCTGGGACTCGAACCCGAAATCTGTGGCCTCGACCACTAGTCACTCGCCCATTGGGCCACAAAAACCGGCTTTTAAATTTTTAAATCAAATCAACTACGATAAAAGACATCACAAAATTTTATGTTTTAATTTTTTTTCTTCTTTAAAATTTGTGGCAATTGTATTGAATGAAATCAGAAAGGCGCTAGTCAATCGCCACGGTCAAACTTCTTTTCGACCCCTAATCCAATAAAATTATTTTTTTCA
Source organism: Caerostris extrusa (assembly GCA_021605095.1). Lineage (NCBI taxonomy): Eukaryota > Metazoa > Arthropoda > Arachnida > Araneae > Araneidae > Caerostris > Caerostris extrusa. Next base: position 45,430 of record BPLR01018334.1, on the reverse strand, counting down.
TCTTGTCAGTCTATAATAATTTGTTGTGTGTATCAACAAAAATAAATAAATAAATAAAATTAAAAAAATACACTTTGAAATCAGTTAAAAAATAATTGTAATAATGCTCTTATATTTTGTTTTGCTCTAATATTTACTTTTGTAAAATGAAATGATTTCTAGATGATCTCTGATGACGAAACGAAAGTGACGTCAGATCACGTGATTCGTTTATATTGGCCGGGCCTCCGTTCAACTCACTGATTTGTGTTATTTATTACAATAAATAATATTATTGTTATTAAATTGTGTAATTAATAACATTAATTACAATAATACATTATTCGTTATAATTTTTTTCTTTTTTGCGCATACACAAAAGCACAGAAGGCTTCTGTATATACACGATTAGGGATTGCAATACCGGGCCAAAAGTTCAATACCGGTATTCGGTATTTTTAGATCTTTATACAGGGATACCGGTTTTAATACCGGTAGTAGAAATTTTAAAAAAGAAAGAAAACAAAGGTATTTTTTTTTTTTTTTTTTTTTTTTTTGCCAGTTTTATTAGAGAATGTAAATATCACAAAAAAATTGTAACTTATTTTATTTATTTAAATCACAAAAAGTGTAAATATCACTATTCAGTCTGTGTTACTGTTACAAATTTTTGAAATGCGATCTTAAAAAACTTAATGCATCAATTGTACTATCTTTAAACTGAAACGAAATTTTGTGCAAAAATTTCAGCTGTCAAAAACGCTCTTTCAGCATCTACTCTAGTTGGTGGTACTGTTAGCAATGCGCGATATACTTTTTCCAAGTATTTACCTCTAAATAGGTCCTCTTCAAATAAATCTGTTTCTCGTCGGATTGTTTTCGATATAGATGATTTCTGTATTGTATTTTGGTTTGTTGAAATTTTTTACTTATCGCCAATTTTTGTTTAAGAGACAATTCCTTTTCACTATCGACATTAGTGTCATCATAATCTTCGATAACTGTACTGAATTCTGAATGTGGATAGGTTTGTGGAGAATAGAATAAGAATAAGAATTTGTTATAGAATAAGAATAATTTCAGAGATAAGAATTCGAAATTTCTAGTAAATACCGAAATATCGGTATTTAAACATGTGAATGCCGGTATTACAAAATTGTACAAATGGCTCAAAATACCAGTATTCGGTATCCCGGTATTGCTGTCCCTACGCACGATATGGGATCTGCCTACTGGCAGATTACCTGACAGGTAATCTGCCAATAGGCAGTCGTCCTTGGCCCACCATGGGACTATTACACCAATGAAGAAGATACACTCAATGCTCTACAATTTTTCACTTGTGAAATTTTACAAAAACCTCTAAAATATCTCCCAATTATTTTGAAAACCGGCCATTTTATCATTACAAATTTTCCATTTTCTAAAATTTTTGCTTTTACCTTATAAAAAAAAAAATTTACAACAGGGGTAAAAAAAAAAATGATTGGCAATAAAAATTGCGAAGAAACAGAAAATATATCGTTACATTGAAGATCTTCCACAAGTAAAACATACTACAATAAATTAAATTCATTTAGTCATATTTAAAAAGCAAATCAGATATAGATTTATATAAAAAAAAAAAAAATATTGATAAAAATGAAAAATAAATATAGCACTGCAAAGTCATAAATACGAACTGAGAATTAAACTGTCCTTTTAATGGTTCTGCTTTCATGGAACAAATAATTTAATTAAAGGTAATAATTTAACTTTATTTATTTTATTTAATAATATGATTAAAGGTAATAATTTAATTTCTTGAAACTTACTTAATAATTTAGTGAGTGATTAAAGGTAATAATTTAACTTTTCTTACTTAATAATAATTAAAAAAATAAAACACTAAATCATTAAATTAGTTTTAATTTAATAATTTAGTGAGATATTAAAAGTAATAATTTAACTTTTAATCATTTAATAATTTAGTGTGTGATTGAATGTAATAATTTAACTTTTTTTAAACTTATTTAATAAAGTGAATAAGTTATTTTAGTTATTTAATAATTATATTATATTTATATTTATTTTAGTTAATTTAATAAGTTATTATAGTGAGGGATTAAAGATAATAATTTAACTTTTAACTTATTAAATAATTTAGAAATTAAAAGTAATAATTTAACTTTTTTTAACTTATTTAATAATTAAGTGAGTGACTAAAGGTAATAATTTAACTTTTTAAAATTATTTAATAATTTAGTGAGTAATTAAAGGTAATAATTTAACTTACTTAATAATTTAGTGATTTAAAGTAATAATTTAACTTTTTAAACTTATTTAATAATTTAGTGAGTGATTAAAGGCAACATTTTAACTTTTTAAAACAATAATAATATAGGTAGTGATTAAAGGTAATAATATAATTTTCTTTCAACTTATTTAATAATTTAGTGAGTGTTTAAAGGTAATAATTTAACTTTTTAAAAAATTATTTGATAATTTAGTGATTAAAGTTAATAAATTTAATCTTTTTTAACTTACTTAATAATTTAGTGAGTGATTAAAGGTAATAATTTAACTTTTCTTTTAATAATAATCAAAATAAAACACTAAATCATTAAATTAGTTTTAATTTAATAATTTAGTGAGATATTAAAAGTAATAATTTAAATTTTTAATCATTTAATAATTTAGTGAGTGATTGAATGTAATAATTTAACTTTTTTTTAAACTTATTTAACAAAGTGAATAAGTTATTTTAGTTATTTAATAATTATATTATATTTATATTTATTTTAGTTAATTTAATAAGTTATTATAGTGAGTGATTAAAGATAATAATTTAACTTTTTTAACTTATTAAATAATTTAGAAATTAAAAGTAATAATTTAACTTTTTTAACTTATTTAATAATTAAGTGAGTGACTAAAGGTAATAATTTAACTTTTTTAAATTATTTAATAATTTAGTGTAATTAACAGTAATAATTTAACTTACTTAATAATTTAGTGATTAAAAGTAATAATTTAACTTTTTTAAACTATTTAATAATTTAGTGAGTGATTAAAGGCAATATTTTAACTTTTAAAACAATAATAATATAGGTAGTGATTAAAGGTAATAATATAATTTTCTTTCAACTTATTTAATAATTTAGTGAGTGTTTAAAGGTAATAATTTAACTTTTTTAAAAATTATTTAATAATTTAATGATTAAAGTTAATAAATTTAATCTTTTTTAACTTACTTAATAATTTAGTGAGTGATTAAAGGTAATAATATAACTTTTTTTAACTTATTTAATAATTTAGTGAGGAATTAAAGGTAATAATTTAATCACAAAGGCAATTCCGTAGTGACAGTATTTTGATCAATAAATCCAAAATAATAGCAGAAAATTTGTTTAGAAAATAAATAAAAAAATATTGAACAACATATATGTTGAAAAAAAAATTAACTTAAAAGTTAAGAACCAAAAAAGAACCGTTACAGATAAGAACTTTAAAGTTAAGAATAATTAAGAACTGTTAAAGTTAAGGTTAATTAAGAACCGTTAAAGTTAAAGGTTAATTAAGAACCATTAAAGTTAATGTTAATTAAGAACCGTTAAAGTTAATGTTAATTAAGAACCGTCAAAGTTAAATTATTACCTTTAATCACTCACTAAGTTATTGAATAAGTTAAAAAGAAAGTTAAATTATTAAAATTAAATAAGACAAGAGCCGTGTAACTCGAATCCGCGTAAATCGGGGTAGTATTGAAAAATCTCCAGCATCATTCAATGTTAGATCAATGTCATTCTATCCCTATAACATAATAAAGATTACAAAAAAATTCTGAAGAATTCATTCGTTATGTAAAAAGCGATTTTAAAACAAGCAGTGTTGAGGTTTGGGATTGTGTTTTAAGAAAGAACTTTAAGGTCAATCGGAAGTATTTTGTATTTTGCTATTTGTTAAAAAAGAAACCTTTCTGAAGAAGAAGAATTCATCATCATAACTGGCTCGACAGCCCGTCATGGGCCTTGGCCTTCTTTAAAAGATCCAGCCAGGCTGTTCTCCTCTTGGCCGTGGACCTCCAATTTTTGATCTTAATAACATTAAAACATCCAAACAGTCGACCCATCTCTTTTTCGGTCTTCCCCTTGGTTGCTGTCCAAAAGGTATTGCATTGAAAATTTTCAAATCAGATCTACCACTTTCCATTCTCATGAGATGACCGGCCCATCTCATTCTGTTCAGTTTAACAAATTTTAGAATGCCAATATCTCTAAAAGTTTGTAAAGTTCAAAATTGTGTCTTCTTCGCCAATTTCCATTGTCATTGATACCACCAAAAATAGTTCGCAGCACTTTTCTTTCAAAGATTGAAAACATTTTCTCTTCTCTTGCTATTAGTGACCATGTTTCAGATGTCTATGTTAATACTGGTCTTATGAGAGTATTGTACAGTAAAACTTTAGTTCTTCTTTTAATCACGTGGGATCTTAATTGGTTTCTAAGACCAAATAGGCAGGAATAATTCTCTTTCGGACCGCGGGGCTGATTTCATTTTGATATTCTATCTCAGATCCCAGGTAAGTAAACTTTTCAACACTTTCGAATCTATATTGCTCGATTTCAAACAAATCATCAGGATAGTCTCTCTTGACGCAAAACATGTAGAAGAAGAAGAAGAGAAAAATCGTTCCGAAATTTTTAGTGGAAATTTCTAACAAAAAATTTCTTACAAAAAACCCGCAAACCTAAAAAAAGAAATGTATTGACTTAGCCGGAAAAATAAACTAAAAATTCCAGGTGCACTGACAGGAGACATTAATTTAAGTTATTCTTAAACCCTTTTACCACTAAAGGAAGATCGGGCAACCCTTCCCTCCCGATTGTGTATCCTCTTTTTAGGACTTTTTTTGTCATTGAAGCATTCTTTTACAAAAGTCTTCCCTGCCCCCATGCTTCTATGATAGATTCCCATATTTCCCTTGCAGTATATATCCACAAAGGAAAGAGGAGGAGTGAGAAAAAAATCTTCAACTGTTCTCTCGTTATAACTGCCCACTGTCCATGAACAGTGAATAAAAAATAAATAGGAAGGGGTACAAAGGGCTACTGTACTTACTCCTGTTTAGAGCTCAAAAAGTTCCGAACCCTGACCTATATAGAGTTGAGCAATTTTCATCCTACTGTCGGTCAGAAATTGAGTCCTTCCCTATAATTATGGAGTTTTTTTTTTTTTCTCCCTGTCACTTTGCGGTTTAAGTAATTTGTAAAAAAATGTAGCGGAAGACTGTTTTTTTTTTTTTAAATATATTGGCATCGGCTTGTCAAATTTCGGAATTTTAGAAAGGAAACTATGTGAGAAATATGTATTTCGCCGTGGGAAAATATGCTCATATTTCATAACTGTCTGGGAAAATATGAGAAAAAGAAACCCCCTCTGTGACGGCATTTTTTTGTTAGAGCGGCTGGAATTCTTCTGCAGCAAATGATAGCAATACAGTAATTGGTCAAATATATTAAAATGGAAAACGTGCACATTAACAACGTATTTAACATATAGCAACATATTTAAATAAGGAAGCAACAATTTAATACATGCAGCAACATATTTAAATAAGGAAAAACAGTTATTTAATTAATAATTAACCATTTAGAATCTAATTTTCAATCCAATTTACTATGCAATACTTGTTTGAATTGTTTTAAAAAGAGGAGGGGGGGGGAAAAGTGTGATTTGATGTTTTTCACAATGTCTCTATTTCTAATTAGGTGTTCAATTTCTTTGTTTGGTCTTTTAATCCATATAATACTCTCAACTGAAAATTTTTCTCAAAATTTTCCTCTCAAAGGCATGATATAATAAAAGTTCTTAGCGTTTAATGTCCATATTTCTTCAGCATACGTGACATTGGTAAAATTTACTATTGAAAAATGTCTACAATTTGGCCATTTTTGGATTCTATTCTGTATTTCAATCAATCTATTTCCATGTCCGTAGAACGAATAAACTACTTTCTGTGCCAGATTGTTGCCACTTAGTGTCCTATACTTAAGTATATACCTGTTCGTGTAAACAGAAAAAAAAACCCATTTAAGTATCGATGATTATCTATAAAGAACCAAGCAGTGCCAATCCCTTGAACGAATAAGTAAAAAAATAAACTGAACGTGAACCGTCGTTTCTGACGATTCGAGTAGTTTATCTTATTCGTAAAGGCATCCCATCTTTATAGTTTTCAGTACTGTTAGTCAAATATAATAAATTGGTCAAATATAATAAAAGGAAAAATAAACAAAATTTTTAAAGGAAAAAAAAAAACAATTATTTTCTTAATAATAATTTGTCATTAAGAAACTAATTTTTCAGTCTAATTTAACATGCAGTTAAAATTACTTGTTTGAATTGATTGAAAAAAAAAAAAAAAAAAAAAGCTTTTTAGATTGGTAAAATTTGCTATTGGAAATAATTGGGACAATTTGGCCATTTTTTTTTTTTATTCCATTCTGTATTTCAGTCATTCTATTCCTCCTTACAAATCAAACTCCTTTTATACAAACAAGTCCTTAGACCCATTCTGACTTATGCAGCACCCATCTAAGGCCTTGCTGCAAAACCAGGCTGTTGTTAATTTCTGTAGATGCATAATAATAATTGCAGGCTATTAAAATAAAATTGCATAAATATAGGAGTTTAAAAAACAATTAATAAAAATAAAAAATTAATAGGGATAATAAATAAAATTAATTTTTATAAAAATAAAAATAAGTTTAAATTAAAGTTTAAATTTAAAAAGATTGCTACAGATAGGGCCAGTTGCAGATGCTGTTATTGTGTTGCATATAAAAATTCCTTAAATAGGAAAAGTACATTTCTCAGAGCTATTTTTTTTTTATTTTATAACTAAAAAAAAAGTAAAAGGCATAATAAAAAAAACTATGAGTTACTAATCTGCATAAAATCGTAGTAAAATTATAGCAAATTCAAACTGCCAAACTGCAGAAACTAAATCCAAGTTATCAAAATAAAATTCTTATAATAATTACGGGAGCTCCCTGGTTCATTAGAAATGACGTATTGCATCATGACCTTCAAATAGAATCAACAGACGTACCTATTGCGAAGCTATTAAGAAAGTTGTTTTTAAATATCAAGAACCATGAAAATTAGTTAATTAAAGCTCAACTATTCTCCGCCAACAACGAAGGTAAATACCATTATCCATATTACACAACAGGATGGAATCCTCAAGCCTCCCTAATTTCTTCTTTGACCCATCTGCAATATTACTGTCCAGTTCTAGGAAATCTCCCATCGTCCTCTCCTCTGCCTTAGCAGTGAGTACTATGTTAAAAAAAAAAAACATTTCCATTTATGAAAACATCAAACTCTACTCTGCATTAACAAACTTTACTTCCGATCTTCAGTTTCAAATGTTGTCGTATGTTTTCTGTTTCCTTAAAGCGTTTTATTTTTGTGTTTATTTATCTATATTTTTTATTTATTTCCATTATATCTGTATTTATATATGTCTATTATACATTCATGTATTTTTATATTGCTTATATTTGTCACCTCTTATTTAGTTCTCCCATTAACTTTTTTTTAAATTTTCTTTCCCTCCTATTAACTGTTTGCTTTAAATTTTTTTAATTCCTGGTAATTCTGTGATACTTCGTTTTATTCTATTTGAATTCTGAACAGATGTGCACAGGTACTCTCCTATCAATTTAGTAGTAGTAATCATTCTATTCCCATGTCCATAGAGTTAATAAAGAGCTATTTTTTTCTCTGTGCCAGAATACCTCCTAGCATCCCTATACTAAGTATGTACCTGCACGAGTAAACAAAAAAGCAATCAATTAGGAATTGGTAATTATCTTTAAAAAAGAACCAAACAGTGCTGATCAACTGAACGAATGAGTAAAAAAAATGAACTGAATATGAACAGGCGTTTCTGGCGATTCGAGTATTTAATCGTATTCGTAAAGGCATCGCATCGTCATCGTTTTACGGACTTACTTAAACTACTATTCATATTCTTGTTGTGAATTCTTTAAATTATTCATTATATATATTATTCATTCAAAGCGACGTATACATATTCTATATATGAATTAGTTAGATAATTCATTATATATATTATTCATTCAAGCGACATATACATATTCTTTATATGAATTAGTTAGATAATTCATTATATATATAATAATCATTCAAAGCGACGTATACATATTCTATATATGAATTAGTTAGATAATTCTTATATATATTATTCATTCAAGCGACATATACATATTCTTTATCAGAATTAATTAGATAATTCATTATATTTTATTCATTCAAAGAGTTATATATTCTATATATAAGTTAGATAATTCATTAATTTCAAAGCGACGTATACATATTCTTTTATATGAATTAGTTAGATAATTCATTATATATATTATTCATTCAAAGCAATCTTTAGAATTAGTTTTCATTATATAATTATTCATTCAAGCGATAAATATATGAATTAGTTAGTTAATTCATTATATATAATATTCATTCAAAGCGACGTATACATATACTTTATATGAATTAGTTATTTCAATATATTATTCATTCAAAGCGACGTATAAATTCTATTATTGAATTAGTTAGTTAATTCGTATGCACATTCAAAGATTGCTATACATCTACTATTGTTATTTCATTATATATACTTCATTCAAAGCGACGTATACATATTCTATAGAATTAGTTAGAATAATCATTATATATTATTCATTCAAAGCGACGCCTATTCTATATATGAATTAGTTAAATTCATTATATATATATTATTCATTCAAAGCGACGTATACATATTCTATAATGAATTAGTTAGATAATTCATTATATATATTATTCATTCAAGCGACGTATACATGCTTTTTCATTATATATATTATTCATTCAAAGCGACGTATACATATTCTATATATGAATTATTTAGATAATTCATTATATATATTATTCATTCAAAGCGACGTATACATATTCTTTATATGCCCGTTAGATACTTTGAATATATTATTCATTCAAAGCGACGTATACATATTCTTTATATGAATTAGTTAGATAATTCATTTTATACTAATTCAAAGCGACGTATACATATTCTTTATATGAATTAGTTAGATAATTCATTATATATATTATTCATTCAAAGCGACGTATACATATTATATGACTTAGTTCATATATATTATTCATTCAAAGCGACGTATACATATTCTATATGAATTAGTTAGATAATTCGTTATATATATTATTACAAAGCGACGTTTATTCTTTATATGAATTAGTTAGATAATTCGTTATATATATTATTCATTCAAAGCGACGTATACATATTCTTTATATGAATTAGTTAGATAATTCGTTATATATATTATTCATTCAAAGCGACGTATACATATTCTTTTATATGAATTAGTTAGATAATTCATTATATATATTATTATTCATTCAAAGCGACGTATACATATTCTTTATATGAATTAGTTAGATAATTCGTTATATATATTATTCATTCAAGCGACGTATACATATTCTATATATGATTAGTTAGATAATTCGTTATATATATTATTCATTCAAAGCGACGTATACATATTCTTTATATGAATTAGTTAGATAATTCGTTATATATATTATTTATTCATTCAAAGCGACGTATACATATTCTTTATATGAATTAGTTAGATAATTCGTTATATATATTATTCATTCAAAGCGACGTATACATATTCTTTATATGAATTAGTTAGATAATTCGTTATATATATTATTCACATCTGGCGAATTAGTTAGATAATTCGTTATATTTGCTAATACTTCGGAATCCACGTTAAACTGTAGGTCCCGGTCTTATATTTATTCATTCAAAGCCCAAATATATGAATTAGAAAAAAAAAAAAAAAAATATTCTTTATATGAAGTTAGATAATTCGTTATATAAATAATCATTCAAAAATTTTCCACCCTCCATGAATATATAAGTAAGCAGATCCTTCATTTAGTTATATTCACCATATATATTATTAATTTAGGCATTCTAGTATTAAATTCTTTAATTCGCATTCTTTATATTTTTATTTACAATCTTTAGGTTTACCAAAACACTTCATAAGATTTCTAGCAAACTGAAAGTTATTTAAATATGTTAATAAATCACTATATAACAGGATTGCTATACATTTACTATGTTATTATGTCTATATACTAGCTTTCGCACTCAAGGTATAACTGACAATGTAACTGACCTTTTTTTTTCCGCAGAAGACATTCACATGGCAATAATGCTTTTCACGCTTTATCAATCAACGTTTTGGGTCACGCAAGCCCGTCTTTGAAAACAATTCTGTCGTGTTTTCCCAAAGGTAATTAGCCACATCATCTTTCTCGAATACATTTATTACTATTCAAAAATGCCAGTGTTAGATTCAAAGTTTGAAATCCATTTATTTTACAACGATATAGTGATTTATGTTAAAGGCTGGTCATTCAGAGCGACCTGATGGCCCTGATTCATATTCTTTATACTGATTATTATTATTATGTTATATATATATTATTATTCATTCAAAGTGACGTATTTAAGCATTTTCCACCCTCCATGAAAGTAGTAAGCACCTTCATTTTATTTCACCACTTGGCACTAATTTGTTATAAAACGCATTTCTTCATTCAAGCAAAAATTACTTACTTTGACAATGTAAGCCTTTTTTTTTTTTAATGTTCTTTATTTTGAAAAAGCAATTATTTAAAGCTATTATTCAAATTGAGAGGTTTGATATATTATTTATTCATTCAAAGCTACGTATTTCATATTCTTTATATTATTTATATTATTCATTATATTTTATTCAATCAAAGCTACGTATTTATTCTTTATATTATTCATTAGATATATTATTCTTTTTAAATTATTCTTATTAGTATTATATTTGTATTTCTTAAATTATTTTCAATTATTATTATATTATTATTTTCTTAAATTATTTTCAATTATTATTATATTATTATTTCTTAAATTATTCTTTATATTATCATTATATATATTATTCATTTAGAGCTGCGTATTGATATTCTTTATATTAATTATTTATATAATTCAATCAAAGCTACGTATTCATATTCTTTATATAAATTCTATATATTATTCATAGTCTTTATATTTTATTTACAATCTTTAGGTTTACGACAAACACTTCATAAGATAAAATTCTAACAAACTGAAATTTATTTAAATATGTTAATAAATCACTATATACACAGGATTGCTATACATCTAATATGTTATTACGTCTATATACTAGCCTTCTCACTCAAGTCTTAACTGACACGCCTGTAACTGTAACTGACGCCAAAAGAATGCGCAGAAGACATTCACAACAATAATGCTTTTCACGCCTTGTCATATCATAATTGAACATTCAGAAACCCGTCTTTAAAGGAGTGAGGAACTTCTGTCAGGTACCACAGGTAATTATAGGGATATCCATATCATCTTTCTCGAAGATACATTTATAACTATTTGAAAATACCACCGTCACTTTCAATGATGTTCAAATCCATTTATTTTACGACGATTTCACGGTAAGTCAGATGTAGCGGAGCTATTGAAGAATTGTAAAGCCTTTATTGTATACGGAGAAAGTTCATTAATCTTTTCCTTCCCCTACTTTACTTCAGAAAAGTAAGCACCTTCCTTTTACTACACCACTTGAAACTCGTATTTTACTGATGCGGCCCAAAATGGGTTAACGGATTTGAGAGATGTAAACTAAAAATTGCTGATGTTCAATGCAATAAGCTGGGTATTTGTTTTTTGATGTCAGTCCTCATTTACTGGAACCTGATGGCCAGTGGCTAGCGCTCTGGCCCTCGGTACCACAGGTTTCGGTTTGGAATCCTTGTGATGACATAGATGTTTGTAGTGGTTTGGAATCCCACGTTGAACTGTAGGTCCCGGTCTTTTTTGGCCCTCGTGTGCACAAGATGACCATAGAGCGACAAATCATATCATATCTTCTATAAAAGGTGAATGGCTATGATGGGCTACAATGGTAGTTGGTCACCTGTGCTTTTATATAGTGAGCATTCTTCGGAGGAAAGACCCTATAAATTGGGATCCTGGTCTTCGCTTCGCTTGTTTCTTCTTCATTGGCATAACAAGCCTATGGTGGGCTAAGACAGTTTGCCTACTGACAGATTTAGAAACATGAGTTGTTTTTTGCATTTTATGGGATAGGGTTGTCAGCCCTACGCCCAACGCTATATAGTTAAATTAAACTGGGGTCCTGATGGCCGGTGTCTAGCGCTCAGTACCCCAGGTTTCGGACGAATCCCGGTGAGGACATGGATGTTTGTTGATGGTTCGGAATCTATTTTAAGCCGTAGGTCCCTGTCTCATCTGACAGTAGAACGTCACAGAGCCCAATCAGACTTCTCCCCCCATCCTTCCCAAACTCAGCAACTCTGCTCTAGGCACAGTGATGTGGTGTGGTATAGGAAGTAACCTCATTTACTTTCAGCATTTGGGTCGGGAAAAACAATTCGTAGGACAAAGCTTTAATTATAATTCAAATGTGTCTTTACTTAGAGCAGTTTGAAATAAATAAGAAGCCATTAATTTTCAGAAATCTCGTTATTTATCAAGCATAAATTTATTCCCTTAGACCAATTTTGCTTTTAAGTCTGCTTTTTCACCTAAAAGAGATGCAAAATCAAACCCTCCATATTTATTCTGAAAATGGGTACTGCAGTGTTGTCGGTTCGAGAAGGCCCTACTGTTTAGGCGCCAGACTGTTTAGTGTTGTGCAGCTCTGAATTGTAACTGGATGTGGTTGAGTTTAGACTTGAGACATAGGTTTGAGAACACACTGTTTTATTGACACGCGCACAAATATCGCAACACACAATTAACTATAGACAATATTTAACACATTTAAAGATATATAATAAAAAGATTCGTGGAAGGATTTCACTTTTAAGCAGAAAACCTGATACCCGAAATACACTTTCTCTCCGCGGAGTCTGTAAGAACTAATGCGCCGGGATGCGCTAAATATATTTCCTCTCAAGATAAACTATACAATAAACGTTTCTCAGCACCGGTTGCGTTGCACTTCCTCTCGCGTGAGAGTCTCGAGGCCTACTGATCATTTCTCCTAAACGTCACAGAAGACACTCTTGCACTGAGTAGCAGGAAGCACGGTTACAATACGAGAAATATCTGTAAGCCAGAAAATAACTCCGTTGGGCAGGTAGGTAGGTAGTTTTAGAAGGTTTAAATATAATAAATGCCATCTTATTTGATGGTCTTCCCAAATTGCACAGCAAAATATGGATGAAATCTAGCTCCTTCCCCCTTTCTGAATAATGCTGAATCTGTTACATATCTGCCTTTTCAGTCACGAATTACCTCAAGTTAAAATGGCCATTATTCGGAGACAAATATACAACATTTCAAGTTATAAGTCTGTAACTAATAATGCAAAAACTCGGATCATTTAAATAAGGCATATTCAACTTCTTTGTTGTCTTATTGGCCGATGGCCAATATAAGACAGCAATATATAAGGCCTTTTAAAAACGGGAAAGAAAATGGGCCCTTTAGAAAGAAAAATAAATAAATAAAATAATCCGCCTCTTAGTGCCTTAATATGATGAAGGTTTTAACATAAGGTTTAAGGTAAGCATTAAACGACAGAGAAGAATAATGTTTCGATTCGTTCAATCAGTGTGACAGAAATCGCTTTAGGTTCCAGGTACTCCTGTTATCCTTATTTGTTCCATCCAAGTCGCATGATACGTCAAGTGTTTAACAGTTAAAAGTTGGGTAACTTCGAGCGATCGTTTCGGGCGTTGCGCTTTGAAGTTCGTGATTAGTTAACTCTTTACGGGTGTTACGCCTTGACGTGAAGGAGGCTTAAGATGCAGTTTTGTTAATAAAGTTCGACAATAAATGAACACTGCTGCAACGGTAGTGATATAATATATAAATGACATCTTTTTATGCAGACGCTATAATTAGCAGAATTAAATTTAGCGTTGCGATCTGACATCATATACAGAACAGGAATTCAAGTATGTATGAGTACAGAACTGCCATACAAGCTATCTGGTCATATGAAGCACCCTCCTCTAAGAATATCTTAGAATGCCCAGCTCTTTTGAAAGATAGACTGTAGGGGGTGACACATCGTCCTTAAATGGATCCCTGGGAACTGTGGCATTTTAGGTAATGATCAGACAGATTTGCTGGCTAAGAAGGGCACACAACGAAGTTCGCCAGCTAAATACTTGCAACGCCTTTCATTCTAAAACTTTATATAAAAAAAAATCAAATGAGATTTAGATGGAAGGCGTGGTCACTTCTCGTATCTCCTCAAGGAGTTGGAGGAACATTTAGGAACAGGGTATTTTGGACAAACTCTTGAAAAGCTGTCGAAGCAGTATAGACTTGCGGAGGGCCATAATTGTTTAATGAGCCATCTGCAACACATTAGCATTTTCGATAGCCCAAATTGCCCGCTCTGTGGGAAAGACGAGAATCATGTAGCAGCATGCCCGGCTTTGCATGGAGTCTCCGAGGGAGAAAAGGTATTTAAGCTCTAGAATTTTGCTGATGAGACATTGACTTTTTTTCTATTATTGTTTTTTTCTTGTGTGTGTGTTGCACTGTTTTGATATAGTAAGATTTTGTCACTTTCTCTTGCCATTGGAAATAAAATATATATATATATGAGTAACAATATGCTTTCATTTGTTGAAAACATTTATTAATAAATCAATGGGTATATCGTCTTTTGGTTCATAGAGTATTAAAAAATAATGCAAACTTTCCCACTTATTTAATAAGAGAAATCTGCTGGACATACGATGTTCTTGTAGACGCACCTGAAGTTAAAATGCTTTGGCATCTGGATGCAACAACAACATTTTCCTCTGGGTGTCGCACGGCATCGTTTATAACCTTCCATTTGCAAGAGAACAGCAATAAAATATTCAACAACCAACTCTTGCTGCTTTTGTACAAAAATGTGTTTTCATTTACTAAAAAATATACTATCATGTATTTCAAAAATATATATATTATACTATACTACGTCATGGGTTCATAGAGTATTAAAAAAATAATGCAAACTTTCCCACTCTTTAAATGAGAGAAATCTGCTGGAGATTCGATGTTCTTGTAGAGGCACTTCAAGTTAAAATGCTTGCCATCAGGATGCAACAACAACATTTTCCTCTAGGTGTCGCACGGCATTGTTTATAACCTTCCAATTGCAAGAGAACAGCAACAAAATATCCAGCTTATATTGCTGCTTATGTACAAGTATGGGTTTTGATTTGTTAAAAATATATACTAATAAATTCATGGTTATATCTGCTAGAGATTTGATGTTCTTGTAGAGGCGCCTGTCGGTATTGCATGGCATCATGTAAATTCAGATATCAAGCATTTTGAAATTCCAAGCATTCCACTCGGTGTTGAACGACAGTATGCTTATGGCTACTTATGTACAAGTGCTTTCATTTGTTAAAAAAATATACTAATAAATTCATGTGTATATTGACTTTTGGTTCATAGAATATTAAAAAAAATAATGCAAACTTTCCTACTCTTTTAATGAGAGAAAGCTTTTTCCTACATCAAACTGTAGCCATATCCGGCATAAGAAATGAGAGAAATCTTATGGAGATTCGATGTTCTTGTAGAGCAGGGATGGGCAAACTAAGGCCCGCGGCCCTACTCTGGTCTGCCGGAAGGTTCTATCCGGCCCGCGGATAGAATTTTAATTGGCCGGTCCGAGGCAAATTTTTCCGGGGCCTTTTATACTTTGATTAAATATTTTTTTTTCTGAAATTTTGAAAAAACTGCATTTCGAGTTCGAACGCAGATTTCAATATTTCAGTGCCATTCAAACAGAATTGGATATTTTTACTGTACTTACCTTTCAACGTAAATTGTGAAGCAGTGAGGTCAGATTTGCAGGATGAACGAATTGAGTTGCAATCTAACAATCATCTCAAGCAGTTGTTTCTAAATATGCCAAAGGAAGAGTTTTACAAATCAATATCGAAAGTAAGTTTCCCCAAATTTAATATATTACGCCGAGAAAATCATTGCTATGTTTGATTCATTTTATGTATGTGAACGAGTGTTTTCAACTATGAACCTCAGAAAAAGAATTATTTCAGAAGTAGACTGACAGATGAGCATTTAACATCGTTCCTTAGAATCAGTACATCTCACTTCGAACCTCACTATAAGGAACTTTTAAAAATGAAATCGCAATTCCATTCCTCTTAATAACATATTTAAATTGTAATACTTGTGTATTGTTTTTAAAATTTTAGAAAAATGTATCTTGGCCGCCAAACTTTTTTTTTTTCGATTTTTGGCCGGCGACCGAAAAGGTTTGCCCATCCCTGTTGTAGAGGCACCTCAGGTTAAAATGCTTGGCATCTGGATGCAACAACAACATGTTCCTCTCTGTGTTGCCCGACATCGTTTATAACCTTCCATTTGCAAGAGAACAGCAACAAAATATTCAACAACAACCAACTCTGGCTGCTTATTTTTTTTTTCCTTCCCAAATCCCGCGCCAAATAGTTTCATCCAGATCTTTCTTAATGGGACGTGACGCCATTCCAGCGACCTGTCCATTGCAATGGGGGGGCGGGGTGAGCAGCAACATGGTGAAAAAGTGAGCGGCCGGAGAAACAAGACTGCATTCCTCCGGAGAGATAAATAGTTTCCCTCGCAGTGTTAATAACAGAGCCCCTGAAGTCTATTGCCTGCGCCCCTGTAATGCAGCCCTGGTTCGAAGCCCATTTTCTCCGATCGTCTTTTATTGGGGCTTTCAATCAACGCGTCGTCCGAGTGCGGGGGTGGGAAAGATTTGGATCTTTTATTGAGTCCTTTCGGAGGTGCACTCTATGGAGGGCTTGAGTGGACGCCCCGGTACAATTATTTGCAGATACGCACCAATTTAAAAAAGAAATGGAAGTGGCAAATGGATATTTTTCTGATAAAGTCAAATTGTTTCATCATCATTCATTCTTATAATTCGAAGAATTGCCATTGTTTTGATCGCCCCAGACAGGTGCGACAATCGCCCCAAACCAATGATGCTTCATTGGTTCAGTGGTAAAAATGATCGCCCGGGTTCAATTCAAATTATCTTTTGAGGCCTGAATGGCCGAGTGTCTGGCGTTCGGTGCCACAGGTTTCAGGTTGGAATCCCGGCGGTGCCATGGATGTTTGTAATGGTTCGAAATTCACTTTAAGCCGTAGGTCCCGGTCACATATGACTGTAGAGCGTTGTGTGCAGGGTTGACCAGGATTATACCAGGCATGCCAAAGTCATTTAAACAGCGAGCCATTTAAAAGCGACTGATAAGTTTCACGCTGACCACATCACGAATTTTCTTAAAGTTTTATTCTGAGATGAGAATGCAGAAACATAGAAAAGTAATTAAAACACATTATATTATTCAGCTCATTAATACACAATTGATATAATATCGCCTTTTATACAAATACTAGCAGAATTCGGCATACGTTGCCTTGCCAAAAAAAAAAAAAAAAAAAGTCACTGTAGAATATTACATATCGCGAATATACTCTCCATGTTCTAATATATGTACATACTAATTTTTCATGGATATCATTTGAACAGTATATAAGATGAAATGCTGCAGCGTCACAGAGCCCAATCAGACTTCTACTCACCCAGATCATTTTTAAACTATAAAAAGGAGCAACTCAGCTATAGGCGTGATGTGATGTGGTGTGGTGTAGTAGTAGTAATCATATCAGACGTTAGGGCCTAATGACCGAGTGGCTAGGCGCTTTGGCGTTCGGTGCCACAGGTTTCGGGTTGAGTCTCGGCGGTGCCATGGATGTGGGTAGTGATTCGGAATCCCACTTTAAGCCGTAGGTCTCTGTCTCATATGACCGTAGAGTGTCCCAGAGCTCATCAGGCTTCTTCTCCCCCACATCATTCCTAAACAGTATAAGGGCAACTCATCTCTAGGCGCAGTGATGTGGTGTGATGTAGCAGTAGCTATAGTGTCTCAGAAAATAAATTGGATCATTATCGCATAAGATTTATGTTATGTTGTGTAAGTTGCTGCTTCATCATCGTTGCCTTTTTATTAATCGAAGAACTGCCATTATTTTGACAGTCTCAGAAAACGTATCATCAGTGTTTCAGTGGTAGAATGCTCTCCTGTCTCCGAGCTGCCAGGGTTCGATTCCTATGACCAGAATGGCCGAGTGTCTAGTTCTCCAGCGCTCGGTACCACACCTTCTGGTTCGAGTTCCCGCCGTGCCATGGATGTTTATAGTGGTTTGGATTCCACTTTAAACAGTAAGCCCCGGTCTAATATGACTGCAGAGAGTTTGTAAAAATGGTATAAAGCTGAAAATTCTACCCCATAAAAAGAAAAAAAAAAAGCATTTCCTGTTTCGGAATCTGCCAGTTGGCAGAAGGCCTTGACCCACATTGGGGCTGGCGTACCATTGAAAAAGAAGAAGAATATACCAGACAGGCTAAATGGACGGATGGCATGGGTGTTTATAGTGGTTATAGCGTCACGAAGCCAAGTCAGACTTCTCATCCGTATCATTTCCACACTGTATAAGGGCAATTCAGCTTTAGGCACAGTATGTGGTGTTATGTAATAAAAGTAGTAGTAGTATCTCAGAAAAGGAATTGGATAATTATCGTATATGATTTTATGTTCTGTTGTGAGAAAGCGACTATCTAAAATTTTTTTAAACTCATAGATGGGGAATTTTTGTTAAAAGGTATAGTTTAATTTTTATAGATGCCAAAAGGTTTTGTTCATGTTCATCTTAAAATATTTTTTTTTTTTTTTTTTTTTTTTTTTTTTGCATTTTGTTGTTGTATCTCAATATCATGGGTCAAAAAATATGTTTAAATCACAGTTCATAAGCAGAAAAAAATTAGATATTGTTATATAAAACGCTTATTACACCTATTTTGGTCTATGACCTTGAAAAGTGGACTTTGGTAAGATCTGATGAGACCCATTTGGGTCTACATGAGCTGGAGATTTTAAGGCTATTCTTGGAGGTGTGGAGGAAAGTAATTGTTGGAGAGTCGGTACAGCGCAGAAATATATAAATGCTATAAAGACCCGGATATCATAAAATTTATTAAGATCAAAAGATTAAATTGGGCTGCTCATATATTTAGAATGAATGTTTTAAAACCCTGTAAAAATATCGTTTCTGTAAAGCCACAGGGGACAAAGAGAAAGAGGACGACCCTAGTAGCGATGGATAAACGCAGTCGAAAAAATTTTGCTCTATTAAATGTTTCAATGGAGAACCATTTTCACCCAGAGGAATGCATTGAAATCTCTTCAAAGGTAAGCGTTGGCCCACTCTGGGCTGTCGTGCTGTTGATGATGATGATCTCAATATAAATATCACCATTTCATTATTAGACAATTAAATAATTTGCTACAAAGGTATGGAATGTAACGATAAGATGATAAAATGTGTAAACTTTAATTATTTAAATTAAACTGATTGTCGCCGACAGATAAATTCTTAAAAATTGTTTCTTTCACATAAATAATTCTATAATTTCATAGAAATAATATTATAATTTCGTAGCATTAATTCTATCAGGAATATTTTTAATAATACTGCAGTTTTATTTTATTCTGTGTTTCTAGGGTCTTACAGACTACCTATGATCCTACGATCCTATTATTGACAGAATGGAAGAAAGACATAAATATTTTTTATAAACATCTCTATTAACTAAGATACTACTATATTTTAATTTATTTACACATCTACTCAAAGACATTAAAACCAAACAACACTCAACTGTAAGATCTTAGGCCAAGGATCATCAGGATCTTTGACTTACGATCCTACAGACTGCCAATGATTCTATAAACAACAGAATGGAAAAACGATCATAAGGATTTTTTTATCAATAATTCGATTAATCAGAATACTATTAAATTCATTTAAAGAACAAGCAAGCAAAAAAGAGCAAGCATCACTCGCCTGTAGGATCATAGGTACGATCATACAAACGATATAACGATACTTACGATCCTACAGCCTACCTATGATTACAGCCTATACCAACCAATTATGAACATAATCCTATTATGATCCTACAGCCTATACCATCCTATTATGAACAGAATGGAAAAAAAAAAAAGGCTATAAAGATTTTTTTTTTTATCAATAACTCTATTAACTAGGATGCTATTATATTTTAATTTTCTTACTACAATCAAATCAAGCAACATTCAGCTGTAGTATCGTAGGTCAAGGATAATCAGGATTCTTGACTTAAGACCCTACATACTACATGGAGAATCATAGGTACGATTCAACAAACGATACTTACGATTCTATAGACTACCAATGATTTTATAAATGATAGAATGGAAAAACAATCTTAAAGATATTTTTTATCAATAACTCTATTAATTAAAATATTACTATATTTTAATTTACTTAACATATCAAAGACAATCAGATCAATCATCACTCACATGTAGGATCATAGGTACTGTCCTACATACAATGCAACGATATTTACGTTCCTACAGGCTACCTTTGATCTATTATTGACAGAATGGAAAGAAGGTCATAAAGTTGTTTTTTTTTTTTTTTTTCAATAACTGTATTAACCAGGATACTATTATATTTTATTAACTTACACAACTACTCAAAGACAATCAAACCAAGCAACAATCAACTGCAGATTGTAGATCGAACATCATCAGGATCCTTGACCTACGATGAGGATACTACTACTGATTCTACAATTAACATAATGGAAAAACGATCTTAAAGATTTTTTTTTCCAATAACTCGATTAATCAAAATACTACTAAATTTACTTACAGAATAAGTCAAAGACAATCAAATAAAGCACCACCCACCTGTAGAATATTGGGAACGATCCTATAAACGATACTTACGATTCAACAGATTACCATGATCCTATTACTGACAGAAAGAAGGTCACAAATATTTTTTTTTTATCAATGACTCGATTATTTAGGAAACTATTATATTTTAATTTACTTATATAGCTACTCAAAGAAAATCAAACAAAATAACTCAACTGTAGGATAGTAGATCAAGGATCATTAGGATCCTTGACTTACGATCCTACAGACTACTAAGGATTCTATAACTGACAGAATGGGTAAACCATCATAAAGATTTTTTTAAATCAAAAACTCGATTAATCAGAACACTATACACCTTAATTTACTTAAAATCAAAGCAAAAGACGATCAAATTAGCACAATTCACCTGTAGGATCAGGTGGACGATTCTATAAACGATACTTATATTCTACAGACTACTAATGATCATATTATTGACAGAATGAAAAAAAAAAGGCAATAAAGATTTTCATTTAGAAATAACTCGATTAACTACACTCATGTCCATAAATTAGGATAATTCAGAATCACACAGAAATTGAACTCTAAAATAAAAATTTCACCTGTAGAATTATCACACACATCTTGAAGAACAATATGCAAATTACAGGAAACCACCAGATGGCGCGGATAGTACGTCACAATGACGAGAGTGTAAGAGGGGTATATAAGGAATGGTGGCAAAGAAGTAAAATTGTTCACAAGCGCTTTAAAAAGCCTTTCAGTGCAATAACCGCATAGTTATGGCATAAAAGAAGCATTTGGATGATTTGTTACGTGGTAGAATTATCGGACGACTGGAATGAGGACGTACCCAGCTGGAAGTATCCGAGGAACTTGGAATCGCCCAGAGTGTCATCTCCAGGCATTGGCAACGATTCCAAGATGATGGTAATGTGAGTAGATGTTACAGCACAGGTCGCCCCCGAGTTATAACGCCGAATGAGGACCGGTATTTAGCAGTTACTGCCAAAAGAAATAGACGGAGCACAGCATCAGACCTGTCTCGTCAGCTCTCTTCAGTTACCGGTACTACAGTTTCAAGGCAGACCGTGTACAGACGCTTAGGGCACATTGGTCTATATGCTCGTAGGCCTGTCAGATGTGTTCCACTTTACCGCAACTCACTGTCGCCTGCGATTAACCTGGAGTAGAGCATGCATTGTGGGCACTGCATCAGTGGTCTTGTGTGATGTTTTCCGACGAATCCAGGTTTAGTTTGCAGTCTGATTCTCGCCGGACTTTCATATGGAGAGCGCCAGGTACCCGTTACCACAAGAGAACACCATTGAACGACACCGTTACGGTGGTGTAGGATGGCTCGTTTGGGGAGGAATTATTCTTGGTTCCAGAACTGACCTGCATGTTCAGAGTGTAACGATGACAGGCCACATCTATCGGGATGTCATTCTGGAACAACACGTACGTTTGTTTCGGGGCGCCATGGGTGCTGAATTTCTGTTTATGGATGACAACGCCCGTCCTCATCGTGCAAACATTGTAGACGAATACCTTAAATTGGAGGATATCACCCGTATGGATTGGCCAGCATACTCACCGGACTTCAATCCAATAAAGCATGTGTGGGATATGCTTGGCCGACGAATTGCAGCCGTCAACCCCCTCCCACCTGTCAACCGGAACTTCGGAGGGCATTGCTTGTTGAGTGGTGTAATATTCCCCAAGATCAGATTGATAATTTGATTCTCAGCATGCCTAGGCGTTGTAAGGCCTGTATTGCATCGTCCGGGAGACATACTCCATATTAACCATCATACTAACCATGTTATACTGTTTTTTGTAAATATGGTTCTTTTTTGAAATTTGCTCAGGGAGTAAAAATCGCAATTTTTGTTAATTATGTCAAACATATAGCATCTTTTTGCTCTTTACCTTTTTTTTGTTTAATGAATAGACTTTACAAATAAGTCAAATTTGTTTTGCTTCTGTCTCTTTCTTTGCCTGAACTTCATTATCCTTAATTTATGGACATGAGTGTAGGATGCTATATATATTTTAATTTACCTACAGAACTAGTTAAAGACAAACTTCCCTGTAGGATTGGAGCTCAAGGATCGTCATGACCTAGAACAAACATGGAAAGATCATCAAGCAATACAATAATTATTGATAATTTGTTATAAAAAATTATGAAATTTTCTGAAACTTCTATTGAAATTGGTGTCTTCTGAATAAATTTTTCTCAACTTGTTAAATAATTATATTTCTCCCATTTTCATATTACAATTACTTAGTAGTAAAATTTAATTTATTCAAATTATATCAATTTTATAAAATTATATTTAATTTTATAATTAAATTAGCTGGATAGCTTGTTGCACGACGTTTAGATTGCGATGTTAACCAATTAATTTCTAATTTATCGCCATTTTTTATACAATATTAAAGGCATGCACCTTTTCTGAATCTTGGAAAAAATTTATTACTGTTTCTATAATTTTGAATAAATTTTCAAATTTCGAAAAATGCTAGAAGAAGATCGCATTATCTTACAGCTAATTGTAGTTTTATTATTTGTTTAAATTAATTATAATTTTGTTCGTCCGTGCAATTTTAAACGATTTAGCAAGATTTTAAAAAAGTACTCCCAATTGCATAGAGAAATAAATTTGTATGGAAAAACCTCATATGAAGAATAAAAATAGCAGGAAAAACCTCATGGGAAGATTAAAACAGTAGGGAAAAAACCTCATAAACAATAAAATAGTAAGGAAAAACCTCATGTAAAGAATAAAATAGTAAGGAAAAACCTCATCTGAAGAATAAAATAGCAGGGAAAAACCTCATGGGAAGATTAAAACAGTAGGGAAAAAACCTCATAAACAATAAAATAGTAAGGAAAAACCTCATCTGAAGAATAAAATAGTAAGGAAAAACCTCATCTGAAGAATAAAATAGCAGGGAAAAACCTCATGGGAAGATTAAAACAGTAGGGAAAAACCTCATAAACAATAAAATAGTAAGGAAAACCTCATGTGAGGAAAAAATAGTAGGGAAAAATCCCATGTGAAGAATATAACAGTAGGGAATATTGCTGTAGTATATATTTATTTAACTGTAGGGAATATATTATGTTATCAAAATTGTTCAATAGTCGATTAATCGTAACTAACTTAAATAGATATCATGGCATCTCGCTTGCATTTTATTATACAGAAAAAAATAATAAGATACAGAATGATTAATTTCAAGGTCATTTTTATTATAGTAGATATTTCATATTCTTGAAGATATTACGTTACATTACGAAATAATAATAAAAGATCGTATTTAAAATTTTCATTAATTTTTACACTTAAGTTTTGAATTGAATAAAATTGCAAGCAATTATTTGTATTAAATTAAAGTTATGTTGTGACAGTTTTATACTGATAAAAATGCAAATGCTTTTTAAAATGGAAAACAGATGAACTATTTTTAAAAGAAACGTACCTGCATACTAACTCTTAAACTGTGAAATTTTTAATTAACATAGTTAATAATAAAAAACGACACATATTTTGAGAGACAAACTACAAAATCTCACATAATATGTATATTAACCTTTTCTTAAATAAACAAATATATGTGTGTGTATATATATGTACGTGTGTGTGTCTCAGAAAAAGTTTAAAATAACAAGAATTTGTCGTATGAATTTAAAATAATAAGAATTTATTCTTAATTAAATTAAATCCTTATTTTTGTGTTTAATTCCAATTGTTTGTCGCTTGCTTTATATTCTTTATTTCTCTTCAAAAATTATCTTCAAATTGAAATGGTTAAAATTATGAATTTTATTTGGTCTTATAATTTTTTTTTAATTTTCTTGTTTGCCTTGTTTTCAAACGAATAATTCACATTTTCAGTGATATTATTCCTTAATAAAAATTTAACAAATTTAATAAGAATATTTATTTTATGTAGTCAAAAAATGCATAATAAAATATTATATTATTAATAAAATAATTTAGTTTTAAAAATTTAAACGATATTGTTGTTACTGCTCGGCTTGGGGTACCGGAGAATGATATAAGAAGCTAATAAATATTAACCGATTTAACATTAGAAGAAAATAGACCAAATCATCTCATTGTATTGTATAACACATGCCATTCTGTAATATATTCTCGCAGTGTATGAATGAGGGGTGGCCAAACCGTGACCCGCCTTGAATATATTTCCGACCCGTGAGCTTTACACTTTTACAAAATATATTTATTTTATAATGGTCAAAGTAGTGAAAACCAATGGATAAAAAATACATTATGTGGTCATCGACATATTCAAAAATCAACTGTCGAAAGTATGTAAAAAAATTAACTTTGATTTTGAAATAATATTCTTTCGAATATACGACAGATAGTGCACTGTTTTATTTATGAGTTTACAGTTATGAGTTCGCAGAATACTTAAATTATATTCTGCGAACTCATGATGCGCATACATCTTGGAACTTCTAATATATCAACTTCTACGTTTCACTTCAAACATAACGGACGCAACACCCATTACGATGTGCAAATACCCAAATTGAAATGGATTTGCAAAAGCTAAGTGAAAGAGTGGAGAAACAAATATCGCACTAGTCAAATAAATATTTTTCAGGATTTCATTTTTTATTTCGTGTATATTTATATATTTTTCTTATTTCATTTTGAGTGTCATATATTTCTTTACAATGTGCGTTTAGTATCATCATTATTATTATATTATCTATGTGTACATGTAAGAACAATAGTAAACAAAGAAAAATAATATACTCCTTAGGTTTCAGTTTTTCCAAAAAAATGTCTATAGTGGGTCCAAATATAATAGGGGGATACATAATTTTATATGGGGCCCGCGGAATTAGGATTCATTTCCAAAGTGGACCTCTTGTATAACAAGTACTGTATTACACATCTCTTTCTGTAACATACTCTCATATTGTATAAAGAATATTTTTTTTTTTTGTTCTAATGCAGCTGACAAATACTTAGACAGCTATCTTGGATGCCTTAAGGCAATTGCTGCACAGGCGTTACTCACTTAGCACTGCCCAGGAGGTGCCTGTAGATTAAAGATATACTGCGGACGCGAGTAACACTACCCCCCTCACAACGCTTTACGATCCTATTAGACTGAGACCTAAGGTTTAAAGTGGATTCCGAACCACTACAAACTTCCATGGCTCCGCCGGGACTCGAACCTACGTCTGTGGCACCGAGTGCCCCTCGGCCGTCAAGTCCCTGTATAATTTATAATAAAATAATTGAATAAAAACGACTTTCTTTTTATTAGAAAATATTTTTAAAATCGTGCGATTTAAAAAAAAAAATAAACCCATAAATAATAAAAAAATAAAAATTTCAGGGTAAAATGCAATTTATTACAATGGAAGTAGAAGAACAATTATAGCTTAAAAGCAATAGTACAAATTACATGAAACTAAAAACAGTTCGGGAATGTTCTGCAACTGATACTGATAACTACTACTGATATTGATTGACCTACCAATCTTCAAATTGACTGTTAAAATTCCAGGAAATCTGCGCTAAGTGCATGCTTTTAGCATTGGCCATTAGGGAAAACTATAGGGAGGGCGGTATGCAAAGATAATGAATCTCTACTAAAAACTGCAGATAAGAGCCCGCTGATCTCCGGTCGGGAAATGTCCGCAGGGGAAGTGACCAGGCGGCGCCCGAGACGGATGTCTGCCGACCGATGGTCTCACCGGACATCGGTCAAATTTTTCGGAGTCTCGGAGATAATGAACTGCAGAGATTGCAGGAAGTCACTGTTGTTGTCTCGAAGGGTTGATTGTTTCTCGCCCAACAGATCCGTTTTCGTTCCTGCAGTAGTTTACTATGGACGATCAATAATAGTAATAATTTAATTAATTAATTAATAGCTAATTCTTTATCAATATAATAGATCATAATATAACGAGAGTTTTGCTAGTTATGATAACAGTTGTGGAACAAATCTGTTAATTAATTTAAATGAAAAATTGCTTTTTTTCCCAGTAAAATGAGAATATCTTACGACCAGTTAAATTGACTCGGTCAGTGAGATAAATTATAATTATAAATAATAAAAATATTAAATTTTTAATGATTTTTAAATTTAAACAATATTGTTGTTATCCATCGGCTTGGGGCACCAGTGAATAATATTAGAAGCCAATAAATATTGAACGACTTGACAATAGACTATATGACAATAGACAATGAAACTAAATCCCCTAATTGTATGACAAGCACTGTATAACATCTAATTTTACAACATATTCTCTAATTGTATAAACAACACATTTAAATTTGAATCTGACGGTGCCATGGATATTTGTAGCTGTTCGGAATCCCCTTTTAAGTCGTAGGTCCCGGTCTCCTATGACTGTAAGAGAGCCACGGAGCCCAGTCAGACTTCTACCTACGGTGCTCCTTCACAACAGAAGCTGCCTCCTTTCCCTTCAATCCTGAATCCATACGGTTTCGTAGGCATGGTCTAGACATCTACCAAGTGGGATAAGAAACAACAACATACATTTAAAAAATATGCTATCAACATGCAATATTGTACGCAAAAAATAATGTGTACGATATTTAGAAAATTCTTACTCTACCGAAGTTTACCTCCATTGAACATCAAACGTTTGTCCAACCATTCCATTTGAACACCAAACGTTTGTCCAACTATTCCATTTGAACACCAAACGTTTGTCTAAACAATTTGAATAAGTGAATACCAAACATTTGTCCAACCATTCCATTTGAACACAAACGTTTGTCTAAACAATTTGAATAAGTGAATACCAAACATTTGTCCAACCATTCCATTTGAACACCAAACGTTTGTCCAAACAATTTGAATAAGTGAATACCAAACATTTGTCCAACCATTCCATTTTAGAACACCAAACGTTTGTCCAAACAATTTGAATTGAATACCAAACATTTGTCTAACCATTCCATTTGAACACCAAACGTTTGTCTAAACAATTTGTATAAGTGAAACCAAACATTTGTCCAACCATTCCATTTGAACACCAAACGTTTGTCTAAACAATTTGAATAAGTGAATACCAAACATTTGTCTAACCATTCCATTTGAACACCAAACGTTTGTCCAACAATTTGAATAAGTGAATACATTTGTCCATTTGAATAAGTGAATACCAAACGTTTGTCCAACCATTCCATTTGAACACCAAACGTTTGTCCAAACAATTTGAATTTGAATACCAAACATTTGTCTAACCATTCCATTTGAACACCAAACGTTTGTCTAAACAATTTGAATAAGTGAATACCAAACGTTTGTCCAAACAATTTTAAGTGAATACCAAACATTTGTCCAACCATTCCATTTGAACACCAAATGTTTGTCCAAACAATTTGAATAAGTGAATACCAAACATTTGTCCAACCATTCCATTTGAACACCAAACGTTTGTCTAAACAATTTGAATAAGTGAATACCAAATATTTGTCCAACTATTCCATTTGAAGAACCGAGCATTTTGGTTTGATAATCTAACAACCAAAAAACTAACGGAACATTTAAACATCAAATATCTGTCCAAACAGCATATCATTACATTTTGAGTGTTTTTTTTATCATTCCATTTTATCCCCATCCGTATCATATCCTTAATAACATATGGATGCTTTTTTATTCTTCATTTCATTAGGCAATTTTATACATGTTAGTTTTTATAATTAAAAAATTATATTTTCATCATTTATTAGTTAATATTTAGGTTGACTCTTTTTATGAATTATTTACATCAATTTAAGCTTTAGGAATATTCAAACTGAGTAAAAGCACATATAAGCATCGTTACTATTATCTGGTGTCATCTAAATGTATTATTAAAAGTTCCCAATTAATCTTTGAATATTAATCTAAAAGTTTTGATTGAATTGATCTTGAAAGTTTAATTATTTTAGACTAGAAGGATAAAGTAAATGAAAATTCTCTAATAAATAATCTGTCATATTCCTTAGAAGAAAAAAAAAAATTGTGTTTTCTTTTTTTACGTAAGAGATGTAATGACATCTTTGTGGTTTCCACAAGGCAAGAAAAAAAATTATTTCTTTCTTTTGCAGTTATACATCAAATTATTTTCGAGAATTTAATATATGTTATAACCATTTCAAAGAAACAGAAACCTCAAATATCCCAGATGTGTGGAAATCTTCATTGATTACGCTTATAAGAATTTTTTTTTTTACAGAAATAATCATTAGAATTTTTCAATAAAAGTAATTTCAGTATTTCAACTTTCCTTTCTTTGAAATTTTTGTGCTAGTCTGTCTTTTGATGGCCTTTCCACGAATGATCAAAAATAACCCTTAAATCATTTTTAAAAATCACGATTTACTAATTTTAGTTGTTTAAAAATTTTATTTTGTGTAAGGCACTTCATTACTGTAAACTATTTTTAAGATATTATGCACTTTAGAACGATGCATAAAAGACTTTCCTAACCAAGTTCAGAATTGTTGCAAATAAACAGTCGCTTCTTTCTTTGGCAAGCCTAGTGGATAGCGCTTTGGGTTTTGAAATAATTGAACTAGGTTGAAAACCCAACAAGGGATGACTAACCGAGAACTTTCCTGACTATGCCGAGCGGCCTGATGGCCAACAGGCTAACACTCTAGCCTAACGCTTTCTGCAACATGCTTCAGCTTCGAATTCTGACGATGGAATGGATGTTTGGGAGTGGTTCGAATTCACTTTAAA
The DNA here is from genome assembly GCA_021605095.1 of Caerostris extrusa. NCBI lineage: Eukaryota > Metazoa > Arthropoda > Arachnida > Araneae > Araneidae > Caerostris > Caerostris extrusa. Next base: position 15,739 of record BPLR01018334.1, on the reverse strand, counting down.
CTGTAGATCCCGGTCTAAATAACTTAAAGTGTGCATAAGATGACCGTGGAGCGACAAACCAAACCAAACAAACTGACTGTTCCGAAGATGGGCATGATAAATCGAGTTCAAAAGTTTTTTGTATTTGTTTTCAGGAAAAGGAGAAGATTTTGAAATCTTCTTCCACATATAATATCATTAGAAGTTTCGTTTCATATAGTGGTGGCACGTTTAAGTGTAGTGGTTCTTAAGAACTTTTAAATTTTCAAATTTAAAAACTACGATGATGATAATGATGATGAAGGTATAGATGAACTGATGCAGAGTATTGACATGAGTAATGAAATAGTGATAAACAATTGCATGATGAAGGAATAGATAGACTGATGCAATCAGTTACATGTTTTATGATATCAATTAAATAGTAATACGCAATTGCATGAAGAAGGAACGGATAAATTGATGCAATCAGTTACATAATTTTAAGATAATGATATAATAATAAACGATTGCATTATGAAGGGACAGATAAAGTGATGCAGTCAATTACATGAATTTATGATAATGATAAACTATTGCATTATGAAAGAATTGATAAATTGATGCAGTCAGTTACATGTGTACATCAATGAAATAGTAATAAGCAATTGCATGTTGTGGGAAAAAATAAAATGATGAAATCAATTACATGATTTTAATGTAATGAAATAGTAACAAAGAATTGAATGATGAAGGAACAGATAAAATGATGCATTTAGTTACATATGTTTATGATATCAATGAAATAGTAATAAACAATTACATGATAAGGAATAGATAAATTGATTCAATCATTTACATGGCTATTGGATATCAATGAAATGATAATAAAAATTGCACGATAAAGGAACAGATCAATTAATGCAGTCAGTTATATGTGTTTCTGATATCAATAAAATAGTAATAAATGATTGCACGATGATTGAATAGATAAATTCGAATGAGATAAATACCAATAATATCGATGTCATCAGCGTAAGCCAGTAACTGTGTAGATCTCTTAAAAATGGTGCCCCTAATTAAAATATCTTAGAAATTTACAATTGTATTTTGTTTTTCCCTATTTACTTTAACTAAGTATTAGAATAGTCTCTTTCTACACAATAGTATTATTAATAATAATTGAAATAATTTAAAATGTATTACACTTATTATTTAACAATCCATTAACATTTACAATCACTTATTATTTAATATAAACATTTCCATAATAGCATTAAAAAACATAAGGTAATTATGCCATTGCAAAGTACCTTACACTTTGTTTATTAATAGGAATAGATTTTTTTGGTCTATTGGCCCATTGAATTATCACCAAAAATTTAAAAACATAAAATGCAAGCTTTTTGTTTATTTATATATAAAAGTATTGCATAAAATTACTAATAATCAAAAAAAGAGGAAATCGTAAATTTCAGAATAGTGGAAATAAGAAGATACAAGAATCATTGAACAATATAAATTTTTCTTTAAAATTTTTAAAAAAAAAAAAAATTATTTTGACGAAAAATTTAGGAATTTAAAGAACATTGAATAGAAGTTAATATCAACGTTTTAAGGTAAAAAATGATTTGTCGCTTTACGGTCATTTTTTTTTTTTTTTTTTTGCGTACTTATCAATAATTACTATTGAGCAATATCATGGACAAACCCATTGTAATTTAAACAACGTTTCTACTTCGATCATTTGTTAATATAAATAAAAATCCATATAATCCTATAAAAAAAAAATAAAAAAAATTTTTAAATAAAAATTGACATTTTACTCATTGCTATTTCTTTTTAATATAATTTTTATTTTAAAATTTACAATGATCTCTTTTATCTTTTTATTGTACTGGGCAAGTACTTTTGTATTTCATCTTCAATGCTCCTTCCTTAACTTGAGATTTCTTGTACTATTACACTACATTACTGTGCCTAGAACTGAGTTGCCCCTATAAAGTTTGGGAATGATGTGGGTGAGAAGTTCGACGCTCTACGGTTATAGGAGACCGGAACCTACGACTTAATGTGGATTCTGAACCACTACAAACATTCATGACACCGCCGAGAATCGAAACCTATGGTACCGAGCGCCAGAGCACTAGCCACTCGGCCACCAGACCCCGAGGGTTTCTTGTGTCAAAAACGGGATTGGTTTGATTCTATAGTTATATGGTTTGGTTTGTCGCTCTATCGTCATTTTTTGCATTCTTTTACGTTAATTAGGCCGGCAGTTACAGTTTAACGTGGATTCCGAATAACAAATAAACATCCATGCCAACGCCAGTGTTCTAAAATGAATGGTATCAAAGGCTAGGCTAGCCAATTGACCATCAGGCAGCTACGTTTTAAGATAAAGAAATAATCTGAAAGCTAATTTACTGTAAAATGTTGCATTGCTCTAGTCTTGTAGGTGGCCTGCAAATATGAGTAATAAATCGAAGCTAAATTTTTACAGCATTCTTTTCGGCAGTCAACCGACATCAATCCTAATATAAATACCGTAACAATACCATAAAAAAGATACTTTCACTCACAGGTTTGAAAAGTCGTGACTTTCTTGATGAAGATGCATTTACTTGCTGGCCTTAAGAAGGCATCACTTAAAAAGATTCAATAGCTCTAAACTGCTATTAAGCCTAAAACCAAATAGCCTTTACCCCCAAAGTACATTTTTTATGTTAACTCGAGTAATACCTTAAGCTAATAATTCGAAAACGACAGTATAATGAATCGTAAACGGATCCTTTAATCTTTCGCCATCAAATTAAGTTAAAAGTTTTAAACGTTTACAGTAACGATAAAGTTAATGGAAACGCTAATATGTTGACTGTATCCGCATTCTAGCCGTAAGACAGTTTAGAGTTAGAATACTTTTTTTTTTTTTTTGAAAGCAATAAATTTAGACCTACCGCGATTCGATGCTTAATGGAGTAAAAGTGATCCGTTTAATTATTTATTTATTTTTTAATGGATGTGTTTTTATACGGGGACATAGAGCTGAGTTACGAGCTACGATATTCAGCGCAGGATATATGAGTAAAAACCTTGGTTAGAGGTCTATCCCCATTAAGTAACTTTGATATGGCTTGATATAATTTGAGTAATCAATTGTTACAATTTCTAAATTCATAATTGAATTTTTTTTTTTATTTAAATATAAATGAGATTTATACAAAAATAATTTTAAAACTCATTTTGTGGCTGTTTTTCTTCAAAAATATTGAGTATTTTATTCTAATATGTCCAAATCAAAACATGTAAAAAAATCTTTGTTTTGGTTTGCCGCTATCACAATTAATCATATTACAATTGATCACAATATTACATATTACAATTAGTCACAATATTACATATTACAATTAGTCACAATATTACATATTACAATTAGTCACATTATTACGTATCACAATTAGTCACAATATTACGTGTCACAATTAGCCACAATATTTCATATTACAATTAATCACAATATTGCATATCACAATTAGTCCCAATTTTACAATTAATCATATTACAATTGATCATAATACACTGAAGTGACAAAAGTCATGGGATACCTCTTAATATTGTGTCGGCCCTCCTTTCGCCCGGCGAAGTGCAGCAACTCGACGTGCATGGACTCAACAAGTCGTTGGAAGTCTTCTGCAGGAATATTGAGTCATGTTGTCTCGATAGACGTCCATAATTGTGAAAGCGTTGATGGTGCAGGATTTTACATATTACGAACAGACCCCCTCGATGATGTCCCATAAATGCTCGATGGGATTCATGTCGGGCGATCTAGGTGGCCAGATCATTCGTTGAATTGTCCAGAATGTTCTTCAAACCAATCGCGAACAGTTGTGGCGCGGTGACATGGCGCATTGTCATCCATAAAAAACCCATCGTTGTTTGGGTACATGAATTAGTCCATGAATGGCTGCAATTGATCTCCAAGTAGCTGAACATAAGCATTTCCAGTCAATGTTCGGTCCAGTCGCAGAGGACCAATCGTCCATGCCATGAAAAATTAGCCCAATACCATTACGGAGCCACCACCAGCTTGAACAGTGCCTTTTACTGACAGTTTGGGTCCATGGCTTCGTGGGGTACAATGCGCCACACTAACCCTACCATCAGCTCTTACCAACTATTAAATCGTGACTCATCGGACCAGGTCACGGTTTTCCATTCATCTATTAACCGATATGCTCACGTGCCCACGAATGTCGCCAAGCGATGTCGTTCTGTCAGTAAAGGCACTCGAGTCGGTCTTCTTGGAATTGCAAGAAAGCCAAATTTCTCCGCACAGTTCTAACAAACAAGTCCCTTGTACGTCCACATATTACAATAATTTTTTTACAATGAATTGTGCGGTTATTTGACGCAGTGTTGCTTGTCTGTTAGAATATTAAATTTACAGACGTCACCGGTCTCGGTCGTTACATTGCAGGCGGTCGACCACTAATCGCAATTAGTCCATGGTGGGATGTTATGCCTGAAATGTCATATTTCGGCACATTACACAGTGGATCTGGGAATGTCGAATTAGTCCCAACGATTTACGAAATGGCATGACCCATGCGTCTAGCTCCAACTAACATTCCGCGTTCAAAGTCTGTTATATTACAATTGCGGTCACAATATTAAATATTACAATTTCACATTATTACTTATCACAATTAGTCACAATTTTACAAAATCGTATTTAGACCTGTCACAATATTTCTATTACAATTAAAAATTTGCATATCACAATTAGTCCCATGACAATTGATCATAATATTACATATTACAGTGTATTACATATTACAGTTAGTCAATCAATATTACATATTACAATTAATCACAATATTACATATTACAATTAATCACAATTTTACAATGAATCATATTGCAATTAGTCACAATATTACATATTACAATTAGTCACAATTTTACAATTAATCATACTTACAATTAGTCACAATATTACAATTAGTCATTATTACTTCCATTGTATTTTTCTTAAGTTTTTAAAATGTCACCTTCGTTCTATTGTGATGATGCAAATATATGATACAACCTGTGATGTAAAATGTTCATAATAGCTGTGCATAGTATTTCAAGCTCTAGTGCATGGTATTTCAGGGTGTAATGCGCGGTATTTGTAACTCTAATGGTGTTGGCTGTCATGGAAGAGATTTAAAGTTCTTTCTCCTATATGAGGCGATGTATGGGGAAATTTTTTTTTTTCTTTTAAAGATTGCAAACCATATGTATCGAACATTTGTATCTTTTTAGAAATATTTTTCTTCGAAAAATTAAACAAATCTTGAATACTATGTTGCATTTGCTAGAAAAGGTACAAAACTTTCAAATATTAAGTACGTGATTTTTAAATTTGATTGATTTCGAGTCTTTTCAAAACATATATTATTATAAAGATTTTTCTGAATTCTTTAAAAAAAATATTTGGTGTTAAAAATTTTGCAAAAATAAGAAAAATAAAAAAAAATTCGTAGGTAAAATGATATACGTGCTTAGTTCGTTTATTTTTATATCCCACAAGACAATAAAATTTTCCCCGTGAGAAATAAAGGGAAGATAATTAATCCCTACGTATGAAAAAAAAATTCCATTATTATTGAAATATTATACATTGATGGGGTTGTATAAAATAATTTAAATAACTGCTTAATACAAAAATTCATAAATATAAAAGCAATTAGAGGAAATATATATTTTGGATGAAAATTTACCAAATTTAATTTTTTTCTTCCTTACTTTTGATATTTTGCAAAATTTTTTACATCTATCCATTTGCAAAAGAGCTTGCCGCACGCGAGTCGTATTTCAAAACATAAGTCGTTCACCAAATAAAACTTACCAGAACATCAGATAAACAAGACGTATATTATGTTGAACTTACTCCAAAGTGGATGTATACCAAAAGTAATTAGTCGTATACCAAACAAATCTTACCAGTACACCAAATACTTATTTAAAGTTGGACTTACTCCAAAGCGGATATATACCAAGGTATCACTGCACATAATTGTGAAACGAATTCAGATTTCTACTGTTATTCAATTTAAAACTGAAAATGTCTTGAATCCGAACCTCAACAGGATAATTCCTTTATGTGTTTTTTAGTTAATCTACCCATTTTATAATTCTTAAAAGAGCCTGGATTTGCAAATATATTCTGCGATTTAAGAGGTTCAAATTGTAATTCAAGGTCAATTAGGTTATGGAATATGAAAAATGAGAAAAAACTTATGTATAGGAAAAATAGGAAATGAGAAAGGGATAAAATGTATAAACTCGAAAATCAAACAAAAAATGAACAACTTTTATTGTGATGATGATAATAATTCTAAATTATTGTATTGAGAGAAAATATTAACAATATATGTAGTTGTGATGTAATTTTATGACAAATGGTCTCAAATTAAATTACCTAGCACGTGAAAAAAAAAAAAAGAAGAATTAAAAGATACAATTATATAATTTAAAAAGATAATTCAGAAAAAAATGTAACGAATTTCAAAAAAAAAAAAAAAAAAAAAAAAATTTTTTTCATTATTTTTTAAAAAAAATTATAATTATGTTTTGAAAAAAAAAAAATATTAACAATCGATGCATAAGATTAGTTAAGATCTTCAAAATAAATAAAAATACAATAAATAAATACATTTTTTTTTAAGGGTTTTCATTTCATAAAGTATTTTTCGTTTAAAGTTATTTTTAATATTTTAATTTCAGGATTTTTAAATTGCACAATTTGAATAAATCTATTATCATGTGTGAACATGATGTTGTCCTTGTTTAGGGATCCGTGACGTTATCCGAAAATGAGGTTCAAGCAAATAAAACTCCATTGCAAACTTTGGCGGAAAATGATACTTTGGGCCTATTAACTCTTGAAATGCTTCATGAATAACGTTAGTCTTAAGGAGTGTTCTGAGAATTTGGCTTTTGTTTGAAGTGTTTTGTAGTATGGTTTTGAATCACTTTTCACGTTTTGGCTTGGGATTTTAAACATTTGTATTTCCAATGGCTATAAGTACTCGTAGTGATCAATTCCTTCTTTTTGAAGTTTCACATTTATCACTTTTGGCATTTTCCCATGCTTATGGAGTGTATAGTGCTTCTTATTGTATTTGAAATAAGAAGCACATTCATTTTTCTTTTTACGACTAATATTTTCAAACTTCGATATATTCTTTTTGCTATTGAATGTGATAACGTTTCTTGTAGAATTGGGAATACTTCATTCTTCATTTATACATTTATCTTACTTTTTTGTGTATTCTTTAGAGATTCTTGAACAATTCATTCTTCATGAAGTTCTGGATCTATCCAACATTGCTATATTCATGTGGCTATTGAATTCGGCCATTCTTATAGTATTCCAATCAGTTGCTTCGCATATCTCGTGCATTATTAAACATCGGCCTATTCCCGAGTTCATTCATCCGTTCTCGAATGTTCACAAATGATAAATTGAAATTTGCCGAGCATCAGCATTTTTTTTTATTCTATTATATTTTTCATGTATCTGGAATAATTCCAAATATTCATCATCGAAGGTTAACAATCGCCCTCCTTTTACCCCTCCCCTGTCCCAAACGTACTATTGAAAGTTGCCTGTGTTTACTTCAACGCGAGTTTTCAACTCATTCAACTAATCCAGTCCACGCGGTGCCCGTGCATGACAAAGGCAAAATGGCGGCAGCTGTTTACCTTATTCCATGAAGTCAACTGCGCACACCAAGGGCTGGAAGACCCCTTTGTAGAAGGCAATGCATTTCACACGCGAACGACACGCGCTGGCTTCTTGATGAGCATGCTGATAAGAAAAGAATAAACAGGAAATTGAATTCGGTTCTCTGTTCAGGGTTAATTCACTGGTGTTGATTCCACGTGGATTCTGATTTGAATATAATTCATCTGTCGTCTGTTTTTTTTTTCTTTGACTGTTTTGTCGTCTGCATTTGGCCGGCAGGTGGTCGAAATTGTTTTAAGAACCAAGAAGTGATTGCTTATTTCTTAAAAAGTTTTGGTGATATTGAGTATATTAGAAGAAAAAAGAAACAAAAAATGTATAAAGAAATAAAACTAATAAAAGTGCAACAAATAAATAAATAAAAGAATTGAAATAATAAAAAATGAAATAAAAAAAAAAATCCAGGAAATTAAATTCGGTTCTCTGTTCAGGGTTAATTCACTGGTGTTGATTCCAATTTGAATATGATTCATCTGCCGTCTGGTTTTTTTTTTACTTGTTTTGTCGTCTGCATTTAGCCTGCAGGTGGTCGAAATGGTTTTATGAACTAAGAAATGATCGGTTATTTCTTAAAAAGCTTTGGTTATATTAAGTGTGTTGGAAGGAAAAGAAACAAAAAAATAATAAATGAAATAATAATGTATAAATAAATATAAATAAAGAAATAAAATGAATAAAAATAATAATTTAAAAAAAAAAACCTGAAATCTGCTCGGGAAAATTTCAACTCATCATGTGTGAACATTCAGAAACGGATGAATAAACTCAGGAATATGCGAATGTTTAATAATGCAAAAGATATGTGAAGCAATTGATTGGAATACTACAAGAATGGCACATGAATATAGGAATGTTGAATAGATCACGAACTTCATGAAGAAGGAATTGTTCAAGAATCTTTAAAAGAATATTCAAAAGTAAGATAAATGTCGTCCTACATGAAGAATAAAGTATTCCAAATTCTACAAGAAACGTTATCACAATACAATACACAAAAAAATATATGAAAGTTTGAAAATTCTAGGCATAAATGATAAAAAGAATTATTCCAAATACAATAAGAAGCACTATACAGCTCAATAGGCACCGAAAATGCCAAAATTGATAAATATGAAATTTCAAAAAAAAAAAAAAAGAAGGAATTGATCAAAGCACTACGAGTACTTATAGCCATTGGAAATACAAATGTTTACAATCCCAACCCAAAAACATGAAAAGTGATTCAAAACCATATTGCAAAACACTTAATCAAAAGCCAAATTATCCAGAAAATTCCTTAAGTTTAACGTTATTCATAAGCATGTCAATAGTTAAGGGGACCAAAGTATCATTTTCCGCCAAAATTTGTAATGGAGTTTTATTTGCTTGGCCCTCATTTTAGGACCCTGACCTGGACAACATTATGTTCACGCATGATCATAAAAGCAAATAAAGAAGTAAAATTAATAAAAATTTAAAATATTAAAAGTGGTAATTTAAATGCAAACTAGAAATTTTGAAAGTAAAAGATCTAGTCTTAAAAAAAAAAAAAGAAAATTACTATTATTTGATATACTCTGGTTTCTCTTATACCAACAATAAACTAAAAGTCTGTTTTTTTATATAAAAAATAATAATAATAAAAAAAAAAAAAAATAAAATAAAACAAAGTGTTTATTTTCGTATATAATCCATTTCAATTAATGCAATGATTACTTTTCAATTATATTATTTGCATTCGATTAAAGAGACTTTCACCAAAATATCGATTACGGCTTTCACACTTTTGCATTTAAAATTTTTTTTATGCAAAATTTTTCTCAAAAACAAATAAATAAATAAGAAATGAATATAAATGAGTAAAATATACTAATAACATGTCATAGCAAATGACATCTGTAAGCTTCCTAATAATTTTCATGTTACACACACAAAAAACATAAAAAACAGCATGAGGTACCGTATACTGTTTTTTTTGTATTGCAGGGACCATTAAATCTTCGCAACGGCTTTCAAATACATTCTCTACTTACTACGCGCTCTCTGACGATTTGTCAGAAGTTTTGCGACAGCTTTTGGCAACACGCATATCTTTGAGTTTTGGTTTCGAAAATGTGTGCTATTGGCGAGCCACGCTGCACTTGTAAATAATAATTAAATAATATGATTCTATTTCAATGGAATTTACACAAAATTACTTAATTGATTAATTAATTAATTTCACTCTTTATTGGTGATGTGTTTCAAGCTTCAACACTCCATATTACCTATACTGTTTTTTTTTTGAAACACATATTGTTTTTATATACCAAAAAACAACATGAGGTTTTCAACATTAGAAAATACGCTAATTTATTTTTATAAATTTGTATATTAAAACAATAACTGAAAAATTATTATATAATTATATACATAATTATAACATAAAATTATTAAAAATTATTGCATCTAAAAAAATTCCTAAAAGTTAACAAGCAAATTTGTGAATATATATTATTAATGGTCTGCCAAATGTAAAAAAAAAATCAGGTACAAATGAAATAGGTAAGGAGAAAGCATGATAAAAAACATTAAACATGATAAAAAGCATGATAAAATGCATATTAAAATGCACGATAAACCATTCAGTAGATCATTTGAAACACAAAGGTTGATTAATGAAAAATTAACTAACTCCCTGGCACTACAGTCAGCGGGCCAAAGCCGTCTGCTACTGGCAGATTTTGAAACAGGAGGTGGTTTCTTTTTACAAGGTCTGCCCTGCGCTCTACAGTCGTATTAGACTGGGACCTACTTTTAAGGTGGATTTCGAATTTTTACAAACATCCATAACATTGACAGTTGAACCCGAACCTGTGACACAGACCACTAAAAAAATAATAAATATGAATGAATATTCTAATATTCGAGGGCAGTGTAATTTAAAATTAATAAACACAACTAAGTAATTATCGTTTTTTATTGCATAAATAAGAAAATTTTGTTATTAAAGATTGCAACAAGAAAAAGACGGATTTAAACATGAATGAAAAAAGCCAAAGAAAAAAAAAAAATCATTTTTTTTTTTTTTTCTTAAATACAGCTTTTAGTGTGAATTTTATAAGATTTTATTTAAAAACAAAATTATGAATGATGTTAAAAATTATTTAAAATTAAAATTATTTCAATAATTAAAAATTTTATTTAAAAATAAAATTATCTAAATAATTAAAAATTTCATTTAAAAATCAAATCATGAATTATGATAAGAAATTATTTAAAATTTACTTAAAATTAAAATTATTTAAAAATAAAATCGTGTCATAAAATAAAATTTAAAATAAATAAATTAAATAAATAAAATTTAAAAATAAACGTCCTCAACACTCTGAACGATAATTTAAATTGACAAATTTTTGCTATAATACTTTTTTTTTTAAATTCATATTTATTTTAAAAACATTTTCTTACTGGCATTGGCCAATTGTATAGTGTAAAAAAAAAAAAAAAAATCCAGCTGTGGAATTTTGTTCCAATTTTCTATGAAAATAGGAGAACGTGCCTGCTACTTTTCCTTTCACTTTCTTTTCCCATTCTTTCGAAGTGGGCGGAGCCGACAGCAGGGAGATAACAACCCCCAACTCTTTATCAACTTTCTAACTTTCTTGAAAGATGCTTTTAATGATGTCTGACACAAAATTTTCAAAGCTTCCACAAAGCATTCTCTACTTCATTCTTATTCCTTTTACAAAGATACTTTTTAGTTCATCATGAGGCATAAATCAAGATCAGTCCCTCCTCCAAAGCCTCAGGGACGTTACAAAGGGAAGATCACAACCTCGAGCAACCCTTTCAATGGGACGAGGCATTCTCGAGACCCTCCCGAAATAGTAACGTACTCATGGACTCAAATTGTATATTAAATATTAATTTTTATTTTTAAATATTTTTTTTTTTATTTCCGATGGCAGATTATGAAACAATTACAGCAATAAAAGAACAAAGAAAAAAGAACAGAGAAAACAACAAAACATGCTGCAACAGAGTTCATTCATCTAACATATCTCTAGCCTCCCAACATCGCTCGGCGAGAAAGTCTTGCTCAGAGCAGGACAGTGCAGCAGGCGCGTGAGTCCATGGCCTCCAGAGCTGCATATCGGGGAAGGAACAATTTTGAGTCTGTAAAAGATGGTTTCTCAGGCAGTCGATTGTCAAATTAGCCTCCATAATAGTAAAGACATCAATGTCCTTCTCACACAGAGTCAGCAAACGCTCTGCGCGCTTGGATGGAGACAGTCCACCGGCATTCCACTGTAGCACTCGAAGTGTATCAAAGTGAGGGGGGAGGAAGACATATGCCAAGTTGTAGACCTTTCAGCCACTAAAAGGGTTACCAGGTGCACCACGGGGAGGTAGATCTTCTGCGCACCCTTTTTAAATATTAAAATTATTAAATAAAATAAAATATTATTTTAAATATATATAATAAATAAATATTATATAAATAAAAATATTATTATGTAAAAAAAATATATATATATTATTATTTTTTTTTTTTAAATATTATTTTTATTTAAAAGTAAAATTTAGTTCTATTCAATTTGACAAATGTCATCAACACTCAAAACGTTAAAAAATTAGTATTAAAAATAATTTAAATTGACTAACTTTTCGCAGTAATACTTTTTTTTTTTTTTTTTTTTTTTTTTTCATATTTATGTTTTCCCTCGTTTTACATTTCCCAATTGTACATCGTATAAAGAAGAGGAAAAAAAAAAAAAAAAAAAAAACCTTTTTTTTTTTTTCATTTTATTTATTTCTAAACCGAAAGCTATGGAATTTAGCTCAAATCTCCGTCTATGTCAATACGAAAACGTGTTATTTTCCCCCATTCGCGTTCGTGCATTCTTCGCAAGTGGGCGGAGTTCACAGCCTGGAGGTGACAGTCTCCAACTCTTTTGTCAACTCTATCACACGAGGATACTTAATGATGTTGGACAGCAAATTTCCAAAAGTACCACAAAGCATGCTAGACTTCATTCTTATTCCTTTTACAAAGATTTTTAGTCCATTTAAGCATAAATCAAGATCAGCCATGCTCTAGTGGAAACGGGAAGATACAAAAAAGGAAGACCCTAACCTGGTACAACCCTTTCAATGGGACTAGACACTCCCCTTTCTCAAAATTGTATTGCATGCATGCGCTTGACTTGTCCAGGAGCGCGTGAGAAGAAGGATTGCGTTCTGCCAAACCTTATAAATGACTTGACGTAGCACTTTCTTAGAAGATATTTATGGACTTCGACATGTAATGATCACAAAGCTGATACCTACTAATCCATTTAGTAGGCAACTAACTCTTAAAGGTTTCAATATACACTTCATCTACACAGTCCAGTCACATTAATGTGACCACCTGTCAAAAGCCAGAATAGACACTCCTGTATATTCTGGCTTTAAATGGAGCGTGGAATGGGCATTTAAGTGGTATTAAAGTGGAATTCTTTACATACACTCCACTGCAATGGGCTGCCACCTGCCTTTTGTGATGAGTTATTTCTCGTTGAAGTCGAAAGTAGTGGTGGTCACATTAATGTGATTGGACTGGGTATTTCAGGTACTTGGGCTTATTATATATAGCCACGCTCTTTCTTTAATTTCATTGTTGTTTACTTGACGATTTGGAGCCAATTTTGGCTCAAGAAGCAAAGAATTTTAAATCTTTATTGCAATCAGATTCAAATCTGAATAGGACCGGCGTCACTGTGAAATGTGAGAGGAATGGTTACTTCTTATAAATGTCTTGATGTAGCACTTTCTTAGAAGATATTTATGGACTTCGGCATGTAATGACGACAAAGCTCATACCTACTAATCCATTTAGTATGCAGGGGCGTAAGAGACTGCTAAAGGTCTCTATACGTCCTTATCTTCCCTATCTATTTGAGATATTTGGGTCTATATATAGCCACGCTCTTTCTTTCAATTTATCATTGTTCACTTGACGATTTTGCGTCAATTTTGGTTCAATAAATACAGAATTTTAAATCTTAACAGTAGTCAGATTCAAAGCTGAATAGGACTGGCGCCATTGCTAAGCAATTTAAAGCACAACAAACAATCGACTTCAGTAGCTTTTGAAGCGATCATTATTGAAACGAAACTGGCCAACTCCTCCTCTAACTGTAAACAGAAAGTGAAGGCCCACAAATAGAGATACATACAAAAGGAGAGATGCATACAAAGAGAGAGACACATACAAAATGAGCACAATAGCCCCATCAATTATTCACCTTGGCTTTCAAATACAAGGCTTATCTTCTACAATGCTTTTATTTCCAATGGCAAGTTTACAGGACAACATATATGAAAAAATACATAGAAACAAATGACATCAGTTAATCCCCCACTTAAGTCTGGCAATCCAGTAGTTCTTCCATAAAGAAACAGGAGTGTTGAACACGCCTTCAGGTAATCTTCTACAATGTTTTTTTTATATATCTTCTACAATGTAATGCAATTAAAAATAAATTAAATTTTTCATGAATAATAAGTATTTATAATAAATAATTCATTATTTGGTACAATTTTAATATCGGTAGCCACCAAGAAAAAAAAAAAAAAATTATTCGTGTTTGTCTGAATATAGTTATATATAAAATTTAGAATTTTAATGTAAGAACAAAATGCGTAACAACAATTTTAAACAAGCAAAAAGAAGAAAATGTATCAATAACTCACATTCAAGCAGTAAATTATCTTCCATACATTATCGTTCAGAACTGAAAAAGAAAGCAGAGTAAATAAAAAATAAAAAAAAAAAACTGTTGAATCCCAAAGGTTTTTAAAAAAAACACACGAAAAAAGCTATAGAATTCAAACGATTTTTATATAAAAACACTCGAAAGAAATTGAAAAAAAAAAAAAAAAAAATTAGCGACTATAAAATTCCAAATGATCTTATAAAAAAACACATAAAAGAAATAAAAAAAAAAAGTAAAATTATTGAATTCCAAACTATTTTATAAAAAAACACATAAAAGAAATTAAAAAAGAAAAGAAAAACCATTGAATCCCAAACGATTTTACAAAAAAAAAAAAAACAAGAAAACATTTTTTTAAAACTGTATTCAAACGATTTTATATAAAAAAAACACTAAAAAAGAAACGAAAAAAAAAAAAAAAAAAAAAAAAAAAAAATAGCGACCTAAAATTCCAAATGATTTTATAAAAAAACACATAAAAGGAAATAAAAAAAAAGAAAAAGAAAAATTATTGATTCAAACAAATGATTTTATAAAAACACATAAAAGAAATTAAAAAAAAGAAAAGAAAAACCATTGAATCCCAAACGATTTTACAAAAAAAAAAAAAAAAAAAAAAAAAATACATGAGAAAAACATTTTTAAAAAACTGTAGAATTCAAACGATTTTATATAAAAACACTCGAAAGAAATTGAAAAAAAAAAAAAAAAAAAAAAAATAGCGACCTTAAAATTCCAAATGATTTTTATAAAAACAAAAAAGAAATAATAAAAATAAAAAAAAAAAGAAAAGAAAAAATTATAAAAACACATAAAAAGAAATTAAAAAACGATTTTATATAAAAAAAAACACAAAAAGAAATTAAAAAAAAAAAGAAAAACCATTGAATCCCAAACGATTTTACAAAAAAAAAAAAAAAAAAAAAAAACATGAGAAAAACATTTTAAAAACTGTAGAATTCAAACGATTTTATATAAAAACACTCGAGAAAGAAATTGAAAAAAAAAAAAAAAAAAAAGAAAATAGGACCTTAAAATTCAAAATTTTATAAAAAAAAACACATAAATAAAAAAAAGAAAGAAAAATTATTGAATTCAAACAGTTTTATAAAAAAACACATAAAAAGAAATAAAAAAGAAAAGAAAAATATGAATCCCAAACGATTTTACAAAAAAAAAAAAATAAATACATGAGAAAAACATTTTTAAAACTGTAGAATTCCAAACGATTTTATATAAAAACACGCGAATGAAATTGAAA
>BPLR01018333.1:0-87792 GCA_021605095.1 Caerostris extrusa | reverse complement strand
GTTACGTAATACCTAGGCAGTGATTGACAATCTTTTATGCAGCCTTTTAGCTTCCCCAAACACTCCCTCACAATGTGTGTTTAAAACAACGTCCTCGATTGTAATTATTGATTACGTAATAAGGCAGGTGTTCGTGGTGCTGTAATTGAAATGCAACAGAGTGCTGTTAGTTTGTGATATTACACCTGAAGCGCAACTTCAGCTATAGGGGGTCGGCGGTTGGTGTTGTTGCTCGGGCGATGAAGGAGGATTCTTAACCAGAAATAGACATTTCAAAAACCTTTTAAAATAATTTACTTTAGTCATTTGTCATTTATTATCAAAAATTTGTCATTTATCGTTTAGCATTTTGTCATTCATGACAAAAAAAATATTTACTTTACAAAACCAGTTAGCTTAATCTTAATTATTAAAAATTTTACCATAAAAGATTAATTTTGACTATTCATTACACCAATTCTCGCGTATGTACCTGGGTCAAGCCCCTAAAGAACTCAACTCCACACGGCAAAACAGGCAGATGTTATAAAGCCCATTTCCCCCAATAACTTTACATAGTGGCAGAGATGCTTAAAACAACGTCCCCAATTGTGTCTGATTTACGTAATAAGGCAGGTGTCCTTGGTGCCGTAAATTGAAATGCAACAGAGTGGTTGTTAATGGCAGTGGATATTATATTTGAAGCACAACCCAGCTATAGGGGGTGGGCGGGTTGGGGGGTTAAGCTCTGGTGATGAAGGAGGACTCTTATCCGTTAAATACTTCTTAATCCGATTTAAACAGCTGTCAGTTTTCAGATAGAATAATGGAATTTGGCATGTCTAGGCAAACTGGTACCACGCTAATTATGTTGCAGATAGCTTCGAATTGTGCGATATATACGCAGGATAAGGTATTTCGATATAATTCGATATTTGTTAAATATGCCCTAAAACAATTTAAGAGACATGATTAGTGTGTAGAGTATGCTAATTTGTAGTCTATGATATGTTAATTAGTACGAATAGTTTAACTATGTAGTTTATACAAATGCTGATTTTCCTAGTTTTTGTAAAAATTTTTAACAATTCGAAACTCAAAATCTGAATTATCCTTTTTTCCTTAAGATATTGAAAATTTACTAAAAAGTAATTTAAAAGTTTCAAATATTGATACAAAAATCTGGCATTACAAAAGAATACACATTTCAGACGTAAATGCAAACATTGAATTAAAGCACTTAATTTTACAGAGCGGTATATTTTATTTTTTTTTTTTTTCCCAACGTAATTGTTTTATATATAAAAAATGCCAATTCCAAACGTAATATAAAAATCAAATATAAAAATAACTGTAATTTTTTATATTTACAATTCAAATTTTTAAGTGTTATTTAGAAAAAAAAGGGCTTTCATCAATTATGTTCATAATTATGTTAATCATTATTTTTTATTTTAACGAGAGTTATCTAAATATTACATTGAAAAATTTTTCAAAAAAATCATGTTTGTAATATAATTATGCTAATAGTTAATTTAATATTTTAATAATTAATTTAGGATGTTAAGGAAAAATTTTGACAATGTTTATGAATAAATTCATTTGTCACTAAAAAAAATAGCTTTCATTGATCATGTTTATAAAAAAATTATTTATTTTACAAAACAATTTACTATCAATTTTAAAAGAGAACTTATTGAAAATTTCACCAAAAAATATTAAAATTGCATTATTTATTACAGTTAATTTTCGTTTAGCATAAAATTCGAATTAGTTTTTAAAACGACTCCAGTCCAGACAAACAGCCTAACGACAATCTTTATGCAGTCTTTACTTCCCCCAAGCACTCCCTTAGTGAGGCAGGTGTTTATAACGACGTCCTCAATTGTAATTGGATTACGTAATAAGGCAGGAGTCCTTGGTGCCGTAAATTGGAAATGCAACAGAGTGGCTGTTAATGGCCATGGATATTATACTGGAAGTACAGCTCAGCTATAGGGGGTGGGCTAGAGGTGTGGGTGGGTTAAGCTCGGGTGATGAAGGAGGACTCTTATCCGTTAAATACTTCTTAATCCGATTTAAACAGTTGTCAGTTTTCAGATAGAATAATGGAATTATGCATGTCTAGCAAACTGCATGTCTATCAAACTCGCTAATTATGTTGCAGATAGCTTCGAATTGTGCGATATATACGCAGATAAGGTATTTCTATATAATTCGATATTTGTTAAATATGCCCTAAAACAAATTTTTAACGGATAAGATTTGTAGCAATTGGTAGTGTGTAGGATATGCTAATTTGTAGTGTGTGATATGTTAATTAGTATGAAAAGTTTAATTATATAGTTTATTCAAATGATGCCCTTCCTAGCTTTCGAACATGAATTCGAATTTCAAATTCTGACTCACCCTTTTTTTTGTACTTGAGGTAATAATTTTCTAGTTTCAAATAATGATATAAAAATTGACATCACAAATAATACACACCAGACATAGAGTACTAAGTAGATTAAAACACTATACACACACAACAGTACGAATTATTTTTTTTTAACATAATAATGTTTCATACATAAAAGTGTTTTAAAAAGTAATATATAACAAACTAAATATAGTTGCAGTTTTTAATGTGTATCATTCAAAGCTTTTGAGTATTACTTTGAAAAAAGGGTTTTCACCAGTCATTATTATTATAATTATGTTACTATAATAATTAATTTAGTATGTTAACGAAAGTGTTTGGCAAGGCTTTTTTCGAATATTACGGAGAAAAGGGCTCTTTTTAATCATGTTTATAATTATTTAATAATTAATTTATTATGTTAAAGTTTTTAATATTATTATGAAAAAAGAACTTTCATTAATTATATTTATAAAGTTAATACTGATTTTAATAAGTTCACAATTAATTTAGTATGTTAACGAAAGTTTTCGACAATGTTTTTAAATATTACTTTGAAAAAAGGTCTTTCATTAATCATGTTTATAATTTTGTTAATAATTAATTTAATATTTTAATAATTTATTTATTATGTTAATCAACATTTTTGAAAATGCTTATGAATATTACTACGGAAAAAAAGGGCTTTCATGGATCATGTTTATAAAATTCATTTTACAATACAACATTCTTTAATTTTTATTATCGGAAATTTACCCAAAAAACGTTAAATAATAGCTAGTAAATAATATAAATTCAAGCCAGTTTTAAAACGACTCAACTCCACACAAACCGGCAGACGACAATCTTTATGCAGTCTTTACTTCCCTAAAACATTCCCTCAGTGGGCAGGTGTTTAAAACAACGTCCTCAATTGTAACTGGATTACGTAATAAGGCATTTGTTCGTGGTGCCGTAAATTGGAAATGCAACAGAGTGGCTGTTAATGGCCGCGGATATTACACTTGAAGCACAGCTACAGCTATAGGGGTGTGGGTGGGTTAAGCTCGGGTGATGAAGGAGGACTCTTATCCGTTAAATACTTCTTAATCCGATTTAAACAGCCGTCAGTTTTCAGATAAAATAATGGAATTAGGCATTGTCTAGCAAACTGGTATCAAGCTAATTATGTTGCAGATAGCTTCGAATTGTGCGACATATACGCAGATAAGGTATTTCGAGATAATTCGATATTTGTTAAATATGCCCTAAAATTATTTGAGAGACAGGATTTGTAACAATTGCTAGTGTGTAGGATATACTAATTTGTAGTGTACGATATGTTAATTAGTATGAAAAGTTTAATTATGTAGTTTATACAGATGCTGATTTTCCTAAACTGTATAAACTAATTTTCGAATTGATTTTTCAGCATGTATTCAAAACTCAAAATCTGAATAATCGTTAAGTTAATATTTAAAATAATTTACGAGTTTCAAATATTGATATAAAAACCGGTCATCACAAATAATATAATGTATACACACCAGACATAGAGTACTACGTAGATTTTAACACTACACAAAGAGCATTATGTATTACTTTTTAACATAATAATGTTTTATATATGAAAGTGCTTAAAAATTTAATATAAAAAATTAATTATAGTTGCAATTTTTAGAGTTTTTTTTTTTTTTGAATATTGCATTGATAAAAGAGCTTTCATGTCATACTTATAATTATGTTAATAATTAATTTGATAGGATAATAATTATTTTAGTACGTTAACGAAAGGTTTTATGAAGTTGTTGAGTATTATTATTAAAAAAGGGTTTTCCTCAATCATATTTATAATTATGTTAATAATGAATTTTGTATGTTAACGAAAGTTTTTGTGCAATACTATGAAAAAAAGAGCTTTCATTAATCATGTTTATAATTATGATAATAATTAATTTAATATAATAAAAATTAATTTACTTGTTTTAATATATTAATAATTGACTGATTTATTTTAATATATCAATACGTTTAATAAAAAAAAATGTAATAATTAAAAAGAAGACATATTTTAAGAAATCATTGATTTGAATTTAGTCCTTTTTTCCCTTTAAATGAAATGAAATTTTTATATTGAATTTCACCAAAATCATTAATTGTACAATTTATTATAGTTAATTTTCGCGCGTAAAATTCCAGTAAACTTTAAAACAACTAAGCTCCACACAAACAGGCAGACGACAATCTTTGTGCAGCCTTTACTTCCCCCAAGCACTCCCTCAGGGTGCAGGTGTTTAAAACAACGTCCTCAATTGTAATTGGATTACGTAATAAGGCAGGTGTCCGCGTTGCCGTAAATTGGAAATGCAACAGAGTGGTTGTTAATGGCCGTGAATATTATACTTGAAGCACAACTCCAGCTAAGGGGGTGGGGGTGGGTTAAGCTCGTGTGATGAAGGAGGACTCTTATCCGTTAAATACTTCTTAATCTGATTTAAACAGCTGCCAGTTTTCAGATAGAATAATGGAATTAGGCATTGTCTAGCAAACTGGTACCAAGCTAATTATGTTGCAGATAGCTGCGAATTGTGCGATATATATACGCAGATAAGGTAATTCGACATAATTCGATATTTGTCAAATATGTCCTAAAACAGTTTAAGGTACAGGATTTGTAGCAATTGGTAGTGTGTAGGATATGCTAATTTGTATCGTATGATATGTTAATTACGACGAAAGTTTAATTATGTAATTTATACAAATACTGTCTTTCCTAGCTTTCGAATTGATTTTTAACATTTTAAATCTCAAAATCTGAATAATGCCTTTTTTGTCCATAAGACAATATTTTAAATAATTTGCTAGTTTTAAATATTTATATAAAAACTGATATCACAAATAATACGCACTAACTATAAATAACACTAACTACTACTAACTAAAAACTAGTTATCTTAAAAACTAATAATGCTTTATAAATGCAAGTGCTTAAAAAACATAATATAAAATATGAAATAAAGTTGTAATTATTAATTTTATATTAAAAGTTTTGAATATTACTTGGAAGAAAAAAAAGAGCTTTTATTCATCATATTTATAATTAAGTTAATACTTAATTCAATATGTTAATAAATAATTTAGTATGTTAAGGAAGTTTTTTTTTTTTTTTATATTGCTAAGAAAAAAAAAAAAAAGGTTTTTATCAATTATGTTTATAATTAAATTAACTTAATTTAATTTACTTAGTATGTTAACGAAAGTTTTTGACAAATTTTTTTAATGTTACTTTTGTAAAAAACTTTCATCCATCGTTTATAATTATGCTCATAATAATTTAATATGTTAATAACTAATTTAGTATGTTAATGAATATTTTTGACAATGTTGTTAAATATTACTATGAAAAAAAAAAAGATTTTGATCAATCATGTTTATAATTATGTTAATTTATTTGACATTTATTATGTTAATAATTATTTAGTACCTTTTGTAACGAAAGTTTTTGACAAAGGTTTTAAATTTTACTATGAAAAAGAGCATTTTCATCAATCCTGATTACAATTATGTTAATAATTAATTTAGTATGTTAAAGGAAGTTTTTGAATATTATTATGAATAAAAGGGCTTTCATTAGTTATGTTTATAATTATTTTATAATGCTTAATATTACCATTATAAATTGAGACTCTTCGCTAGTAGGGGATTCATTTATAAAAGATTTCCGACTATTGAGTAGAATATTTTGTACCGACCCTTTAACTCCTGAGTCGAATTTTTATACAACATATGTGTATATATATATATATATATATATATATATATATATATATATATATATATACTCAAAACCAAAACTTTTATGACCATTTTGCAATGAACTCGCCTGGATGACGTGGAAGTCACGTGATCAGGTGGAAGTGGTATTTAACTGGTATTAAGTGGTGGTATTAATCCATGCCAAGGCGGGTTGAAGCTATGTTGCGCGCCAAAGGTGGACCAACTCGTTATTGACATGTGGTCATAATGTTTTGGCTCTTGAGTGTACATACAGGTTACAGTATTTCCGACCAAATCCCAAAGTAGAAATAGTTGTCTGACACCTGGATTGGTGGCAATGTGTGCAATTATCTAAGGTTCGAAACTACAGGTGGCTTTCGCTGCAATCACTTTTTTCAGAAACATGAGGACTCTATAATGAATAAAACACCATGTACAAACATCTACCATCAACAAGCAGGATGCTGAAGATATTTTGCGAGTTTCTTCCCACAATTTAAATGAGACCCAGTTGACCTTAAAAGATCTCTTCTCTCACCACCATATATCACCAAATATTCGATGTATACATATTTGAAGTGAGGTCCACTGATAGAATTTATTGACGGCGTCCATTTCAGTCAGTGCCTCCAGAAATTAGGAGATTCGATGGTGATTATAACAGTATGTATGTAGGATTTGTTTGTGTGGTAATCAGCAGGCGGCGACACTTCACGATTGCTTGTCTTTGACAGAGCCTGTTTAAAACGTGGGGGAGTATTCAACTTTGAACTCTGACCCCACGAGAAGGGGGCAGGACTCCGTAGATGAAGAAAGAGGAAAGAGAACGCTGGTCGGAGCGATTGGGGAGGCTGCGTCAAGCAGCGAGAGAATATGTTTATCCCCTTAATTAATGTAAATATCATGGTAAAATATAATATTAAATGGCTTTATTTAAAGTAATGACTTTACTGCGTGAAAGTACTGCGTTTTGTCTGTCAAATACCCTAGACACCCACTGCAAAAGTACAGACATTGTTAGACTGGTAGAGAAGTCTAACAAAACTGTAGGTTTGACCGGGATGAATCTATTGGAACCGGCGAAATCTACATGTATAAAACCTTTCAATATTAACAATCAGAATACCTAACGGGAGTTTTAAGGAATTTCTATCATACGATAAGCACGTGTTTGCAGTTGGACAGCAAGACAGTGTATTTGTGCTTTGTTAAGGATATATAATAGAATATATTAATATATTAGAATATATTGAATTGCATATACATTTAATTGTGTTTTTATACGATAGATATTTTCCCTAAAATGCATGTAAAAAAACATTACCTCTATAGAAGAATAGAAGATTGTTCAAAAGACCAATCCTAAGAAATCAGCAAAAAAAAAGTCAATAAACCACAAGTTTTCATGTTAGGATCACAAACATCGTATTTTATAAAAATGCCACATGGATGATATAAAGTAAATTGTAGTTTGAAAAGGAAACTCTCATGTCACTAATTCAGGAACACAAAATTCTGTGCTACATAGAACATTCAAATTCGACTCAGTTGACCCTAAAATATATCTTCCCCATTATCATGCTATTTTTTAAATATATGAGTGTGAAATGAGGTCCACTGATGAATCCAAAGATGATGCACTGCTTTTAGAATTGAGCAGACTTGATGGTGATTGTAGCAATGTATGTAAAACCGTTTAACATCACCAGTCAGGATACCTAATGGGAGTTTTACGGAATTTCTACTATACGATAAGTAAGTGCTTGCAGTCGGAATGCAAGACAGCCCATTTGTGCTTTGTTAAGGATAGTTAATAGAACATATTTTACATGTTGAATAGTATACACTTATTTTTATACGATATATACTTTCCCGAAGATTACGTGTAAAAATATATCGCATCGATCGAAAAACAAAAAGATTGTCCAGAAGACCAGGGCTAAGAATCAACAAAAATAAGTCAATAAACCACGAGTTTTCATGTTAGGAACCTAAACATTTTATTTCGTAAAGAGGCCACATGGATGATACAAAGTAAATTGTCATTTGAAAAGGAAAAAACTATGTCCCTAATTCCTGAACACAAAATAATCCAATGAACCACGAGTTTTCGTGTTAGGATCCTAAACATTTTATTTCGTAAAGATGTCACATGGATGATATCAAGTAAATTGTCATTTGAAAAAAAAAAAACTATGTCCCCTAATTCATGAACACAAAATTCTGTCACACATAAAACAATCAACTGCGACCCAGTTGATCCGTTGATCCTAAAATATATCCAGTCATCATCATGTAGTTCGTAGTATACATGGGTGTGATGAGGTTCATTGATAGAATTCACTGACGGTGTTCTTTTTGTTCACCGCTTCCAGAAATGGAGAGATTTGATGATAATTACAGCAGTGTATGTAAAACAATTTAGCATTAAGAGTCAAGATACTTAATGGTATTTTTCCGGAATTTCTACCAAATGACAAGGAAATGCCAGCAGATGGCCCTAAAAGATATCTTCAATTATCACCATGTAGTTCTTAGTATTCATTGGTGTGATAAGGCCCACTGATATAATTCGCTGACAGCAGTCGTTTCGGCCACTGCTTTCAGAAATGAGGAGATTTGATGTGATTATTGCAGCGTATGTTAAACGGTTTAGCATCGACAGTCAGGATGCTTAATGGGACTTTTCCGGAATTTCTACCATATGACAAGAAAATGATTTCAGTTGAACAGTAAGACAATTTATTTCCAGCCAAAGATAGGCAATTAAGTTTGACGTGATGGCCATAAAAAAAACCTTTATTAAATTATATTTAATAAGGAATTGATCATCGTAAAATCGGTGTACTTTATAAATCTATTCACGAATTATATGGAAGTCAGAGCATTATATATCCCTTTTAGGATTGCATCCATATCTGTCCATCTGTCAATTCGGAAGAACTTAATTTAAGATGGTGATTATCAGTGCAATATCCCGGTCATTAGAATGTGATTGGAGTTTTGTGAACCGTTGCTAATGAGCAATGAGCGGAATTTCGGAGCCCGGAGGCAATTTGTGCCAATGATCCGCTCGGTGCATTTAAGCTTTGATGTGGTCCGCTCTGCAGTACACTCCTCTGTGACTCCACCGTGATGTCGAGTCCACTGATTGTAGAATCATGAGTGCTTAAGTGGCGAAGAATAGAGCCAGAGTGCTAACTTTATTCCAATAAGATGTATTAATCTCTGAATTATATAGGCTGCTGTACTCATTTGTAAGCATATGTGAGCCTTCTATTACGACACTTATTAATGTAAAAGACTATTATATATTACAAATAAATAATAATTCTTTGGTTTTAATCAACCGTAATTAGGTTTTAATGAACCGAATCAATTAGCATGGGTTTTAAAATTTTATAGATTATACATACGATTATTTGAATAATAGAAATATTTTTACTGTATAACTTAGTACAGAATTTTACTTTATTATGAAATAACAAGTTTTTTTGAACTAGTAATGAATAAATGTGCTCTGGCCGTTCGGTGCCGCATGTTTCGGTTTGAAGTTCTGGCGGTGACATGGATGTTTGTAGTGGTTTGAAATTCACTTTAAACCATAAATCCCGTCTATTATGTTTCAGAGCGTTGGGTGTAGGGCTCACACACTAACCCGTAAAAAGAAAAACAACTGCTCATGTTTTGTAACCTTGCTGAAGGTCTTAGCCCACCATGGGGCAGTGGCGCCAAAGAAAAAAAAAAAGGAATAACGGGCCTGAATTGCTGATTGTCTAGCGCTTTGGGGCTCGGTGCCACAGATTTCGGGTTCGAATCATTCATTTACCATGGATTTTTGTAGTGATTCGAAATCCACTTTAAGCCGTAGGTCCCTGTCTCCGTATGTCTGTAAGAGTGTCATGGAGCCAAGTTAGACTTCCAGCTACGGGAGCTTCATCACAATAAAAGCTGCCCCCCTTTCTCTCCATGCTTGAGTATATCACTCATTTGATATCCGTCCGGCACCGCAAGACACTGAGGATTGGTCACAACAACAACAAGAAGAATCAATAATAGCTACTCAAAAATGGTAGCCAATGACATACATTAAATAGGCTAATGCGCAAAAGCTGTCTGAAGGGATGCACAGTGTGTAGATATGATGCAGAAGGGCTTATATTCAAATCTGTTGGTGGCGTTCATTATTTTCCCTGCATTCAAAAACTAGAATTCTCCATGCTGATTAAGACAATGTTTTTAAAACATTTCACTTCGTTAACCAGGCTCCATGTTTGAAGTTTTTCAGGTTTTATTTAGAGCGACACGCAAATACGAAGGAAAATAACCAAAAACTACCAGAAGTCATTGGGTAGTTGATAGCAATTTTAAGTAGAACACGAAACCTACTTATATTCAACAGACTTGATAATTGAAAGTTGATAAAGATTAATGTTTTATTTTATAATCATTTTGAAGGGAAAATATTACACAAGAAAATTTATTAATTGAATACAAATGTCAAATGGGGCCTGAGGTCCAAGTGATTATCTTTTTGGCGCTCTGACAACAAAGTTCGAGTCCTGAAGATACCATGGATAGTTATAATAGTTCGGTATCCAATTTAAACCTTAGATACCGATCAAAAATGATTTTAGAGCTTTAGGCGTAGGTCTGACAACCCTACTCAGAAAAAATGAAAACCTCTTCTCATGTTTCGGAATCTGCCAGTAGGCAAAACGTTTTGACTCCCCATTGGAATGTCGTGTCATTGAAGAAGAAGTGTCAAATATTTAGAAAAAAAAAACCATTACTTTTGAAAATCGTTTTAGGATAGTAGATTTTTTCCTCCTTTTTAGCCAACAGAATCGACTAGAAATAATCAAAAATCGCCAAGCTATCCTCGCCTATGTTAAATTACAAAGCAAATGTCACATGAGAGGTATCACCAAGTTAAAAGTAGATTTACCCCCAAACTGGCAACCCTGATTAAAAAATTTTTTAGCAAAAAAACCAAGAACTTGAAAGTTCGATTCCCGCTGGTAGTACGTGCTGCAATCATTGCTATTTGGAAAAAACCAAAACATTTTTTTCCTTTGCATTGTGAAAATACAGCTATAATATTGGCAACTTTGGTCCTAAACAGCTCAAACAGTATTTTTGTAACATGCCCACGACGCATCATTTTTTTTTTCCACACCTTATCTAGTATTTAGGGCTGTGCAGCTACTACCAGTTAGAAAGGTAAGAACTGAACATCAGTAGGCCATATGTGTGTCACGAACAGTCCACCGACAAATGATGAAGGATACCAGTGTTTCTGAGACGACATTTAGGATACCCACATTTACTTGTTCTGGAAAACTCCCACCAGCCTTTATTGTATAATTATTACTATTGCCTATTATATAATTCTTGGTCCTGATGTCATTTGGCATTACAATAGAAAATATGTGAAAGATTAAGCGCAAGTCAGGTATCATCATAGAGAAAGAGGCATTTACTAATAATTGTCAATTATTTTAATAGCCAACAGTAAAGATCATGGTACTTACGTATTAACGCTACCTTGGCTACAGTTGCGACAATAAAGAGCAATCTTGTTGTTCGCACGCGCACGCAGTTATCTTTTGAACGCCAACCGCAGCTACAGATTTGGCGGTTTTAAAAATGCTGCTTCCCTCAAACCAGTTGTCTTTTCTAAGTCCCACATGATAAGCACACTGACTGAAATTCCATTTCCAAAACTTACGTTTACCAAAATAAAGTTTCATGTCATGGGAATTGGGACATTTTCGTTTTTTGGTAAAATATTTCGATCCAGAAAAATAAAATTACATCTTTTTCTGCTTGTGGCAAATCCCAAATACGCCTTTTCATAGTACTAAAAATGGCGTCAAAAATCAGCAAATCTGAAGCTGTTAGATTGGCGACACTTAAAAACCGCCAAATCTGTAAAGCATTAATACTTAAGTACCAAGATCATTGGCAAAAAATCGCCAAGTTGTCATTGCAGGTGTTACACTACAAAATAAAAGTCCTGTGAGTTGTATAATCACGTGAGTGTTATGTTTACCCTTAACTGGCAACCCTGATGTTCGTTCTATTATGTATATTGCTACTCCATTATCTTGCTAAATTTTTTTCTTTTTTTTTTTAAAATTAAAGTTTGTTTAATGAAAATTCATAATGAATAACATAAGATCAAAAAGTTAATGAGAGTTTTGTTTAAATTTTACTTTATTTTTTATTTGTACGTAATTCATTAAAGTATTTAATTAACGTGCCAGGATACTAATTTCGAAAGAATTTTTAATATTAAAGAAAAATAATTAACAAAAAAAGACTAATAAAACAAATTTATATTTTTTTGAATTTTCATTACCATAATTAATTATTTTCCCCTGCCTTAAAAATTCATACTGATTTAGAGAATTTCAAATTATCTCGTGTTACTTAAAATTCATAAGACGATATACTAAAATGTCACTAATTATTATCTGGTTAATGAGCTCAATTAACATTTTTATAATGAACAAAGCAGAAGTATGTTTTGTAATTATGAATTAAAATCGTATTTGTGTCTGAGCGTTAGAAAACATTAAAAAAATACAAATTAGTGTAGGATATTACTATCGTAGTTAAAAGTTTTCTTTTATCTACATAAATATTCAAATAGGTTTTAATACTAAGGATTGTAAAATAATTTCAATTATTTTGATGTAATTATTTTTAATAATTATAATATTTAAATTCAGGTCACAATGAAGCAATTCACAAACTTTTTTTAATTATTATTATAAAAATAATTTATTCTCCTTTAAAAAATTTAAATTAATAATTTTGAAAGTAATTTATTATATGAAATTTTTTTTAATTAGTAAAACTGAATAATTCACAATTTCGTATTAAAGAAAATGACAAACACAATTAGTAGATATTAATGGATTATTATCTGCTTAATTGCCTCAATTAACATTTTTATAATAAACATAGCAAATGTATGCTTTGTAATTATGATAGAAAACATTAAAAAAAAATACAATTTAGTGTAAAGTATTATTATTATAGTTGTTAAAAAAAAGTTTTTTTTTTTTTTGTTTCTCTACTTAAGATATTCAAATAGGTTTTAATACTGAAGATTGTAAAAGAATTTCAATTATTTTGATGTAATTATTTTTAATAAATATAATATTTAAAGTCAGGTCACGTTGAATTAATTCACAAACTCTCTTTTGAATTACAATTATAAAACTAGTTTCTTTTAACAGAAAATAAAATTAATAATTTTTAAAATAATTTATTAACAGAATTTTTTTAAATTTAGTAAAACTAAATTTTTTACAATTTCTGATGAAAAAATAGCAATAAAAGATACAATTAGTAAATGTTATTGAATCATACATACTAACAAAATGGGCAATACCTAATGTAAGCAATATATATATATATATATATATATATATATACACTATAATATGCCAAAATATATATATATATATATATATATATATATATATATATATATATATATATATATTATGACACTCACCCCACTATGACATTTTACAATGAACTCGCCTGGATGACGTGGAAGGCACGTGATCAGGTGGAAGTGGTATTTAACTGCTGCTGGAGAGTCTGAAGAATCATTCTTTCACTTACTTCTGTGTGTGATGATGTACGAGGTGGACTAACTCGTTATTGACAGGGGGTCATAATGTTTTGGCTCTTGAGTGTATATGTGTTGCACTAGAAAAAGTCCTGTGAGTGGTATGATCACGTGAGCTCTATGTGTACCCCAAATTGGAAACCCTGATGCACATTTTATTATGCATATTACTATTCCATTATCTTGCTATTCTTATACTTTTTTAAAATTAAAGTTTGTTTGATGAAAAATGATAATGAATAACAAAAGATCAAAAAGTTAATGAGAGTTCTGTTTAAATTTTATTTTATTTTTATTTGTACGTAATTCCTTAAAGTCTTTAATTAGCGTGCCATGATATTACTGATAAAACCATTTTAATAATATTATAGAAATGTATTAAGTAACACGGTTAGTAAAACAAATTTATAGTCCTTTTGAATTTTCATTATCGTAATGAATTATTTCGTCCGGTCTAATTATTACTATTAACTATTGCATAATTATTGTACCTGTCATTTAGCATTACAATAGCTGGTATGTAGTAGATTAAGCGTTAGTCAGGTTGCATCATGGAAGAAGGACATTTACTCACATCTGTAGTTAGAACCATCGAGTGATAATATAATAGAGTGTGTGGCCCCTACTTCAAAACACAAGCAAATATCTTCCGTCCTTTTGTACTACAATTGGCGCTACATCGCCTCTTGGTTACTTTCTCCAGTGTGCATTTATTCAGAAAATGTAAACATGTTAAGAAGGCATTGTGAAAATTCAGAGAAATACCTGGTATTCTTCTTTTCAAGTCATATAATTATTTAACTACACTCAAGAGCAAAAAACATTATGACCACCCCTACATTTTGCAATGAACTCGCCTGGATGACGTGGAAGGCACGTGATCAGGTGGAAGTGGTATTTAACTGCTGCTGGAGAGTCTGAAGAAACATTCTTTCACTTACTTCTGTGTGTGATGAGAACACACACAGAAGTAAGTGAAAGGCGACAGGTGGTCATAATGTTTTGGCTCTAGAGGGTACGTCCTTACTTAAGATAAATAGATGCAAAAAATTTCATTTTGTTTATGATTTTGGTTATTCTGTATGATGTTGAATAAAGCATTGCAAAAAATTGATAAAGATGAATGTTTTATTTTATAATAATTTTGGAGGGAAAGTATTACACAGGAAAATGTATTATTATAATATAAATGCCAAATATTTAGGTAAAATAAATTAAATTTGAAATTTATTTACAGCTAAAAAAAATTGAAATTTTGTTGTACGATAGTAGACCTTTTTCTCCGTCTCGCGAACGCCAAAGTAGTAATAGCTAACTGTATAGATCGGTGCCAAAAAATCTCCAAGATGTCATCGCAGATGTTATACCAGGGTTGGGCAAACTACGGCCCGCGGGACAATTCCGGCCCGCCGGAAATTTCTATCTGGCCCGTGGATAGAATTTTAATTTGCCGGCCTGAAGCAAATTTAAATATTTTTTTTCTTCATTTCTTGCAAAGGACTAATGAACTTTTACTTTCTCTATTTTTGTTCCACAAAACATAAATCGATGCAAATAGTCTTCGGATCAAACTTAATCTGTTTGCTGAGCAACTCTGTTAAGAACGACTTGTCTTATTTCTCTAAGTTAAATTCAGTACCCTCAGTAAATGAAGAGAAGATTAAGAATTATTAAGATGGCTCGAAAAAAACTGCATTTTGAGTTCGAACGCAGATTTCAGGGATTTCAGTGCCATTCAAACAGAACTGGATATTTTTACCATGCCTTTCAACGTAAATTGTGAAGCCAGTGAGTTCAGATTTGCAGGTTGCATTATTTGAGTTGCAATCTAACAATCATCTCAAGCAGTTGTTTCTAAATAGTAAAAAGTTAGAGTTTTACAAATCATTATCGAAATTAAGTTTCCCAAATTTAATATATTCCGCCCAGAAAATCAGTGCTATGTTTGCTTCATCTTAGTATATATGTGAACAAGTGTTTTCAACTATGAACCTCAGAAAGAATTATTTCAGAAGTAGACTGACAGATGAGCATTTAGCCTCGTTCCTTAGAATCAGTACATCTTACTTCGAACCTCAATATAAGGAACTTTTCTAAAATTTTAAAAACAATATGCAAGTATTACAATTTAAATATGTTAATGAGATGAATAAAATTACGATTTCATTTTTAAAAGTTTATCTTGGCCCGCCAAACCTTTTTTTTTTTTTTTTTTTCGATTTTTGGCCCGCGATCGAAAAAGTTTGCCCATCCC
Organism: Caerostris extrusa; assembly: GCA_021605095.1. Classification (NCBI taxonomy): domain Eukaryota; kingdom Metazoa; phylum Arthropoda; class Arachnida; order Araneae; family Araneidae; genus Caerostris; species Caerostris extrusa. Next base: position 71,751 of record BPLR01018333.1, on the reverse strand, counting down.
TGTTGTTGTGACTGGTAAAAATCCTGTTGTGTGTGGGTAAGGGGGTATTTCCTTTATTTCTTGTATGAATCCAGGAATGGTAGATAACCCCTCCCGGTCACACGGTCAAAAAATGGTCTAAAAAACCGGTCGGTTTTGGTGGACCTTTTTTTGGAGTTTTTGCGGGCAAAAAGGAAGACCCGTTGAAAGCAGAGTGAACGATCTGCGACAGTTTTTGAGCCTGGTACACAATTTTTTTAATGCTGCGAGAATTGGTAAAAAATTTATAACAGATATCTTATGTCCATCTTTGAATTTGAGGGAGCATTCTTTTTGTTAAAAGGTTTTGAGGCTACTGGTTAAATCACTTTGGGAATATTTCATTTGAGGTATGTGTACGTGATTGCTTCTCTATAAACATTTTTATTTAATCTGTTTTAAGTGCCAATACTAAAGATCCTTAAATTTGATTGTAATTGTATATATTAGTATTCATTATTAAAAAAAATGTAAAGGAAAATAGCTGTTTGTTTCAGTATTCATTTTCGTATTTTTATTAATTGTTTTTATATTAAATTATTTGGCCGCCCTACAGTATACGTAGACTAACGGCATCATTTCTATACGGTTTTTAAATTACCTATGTTAGACAAAATAAAAATCATGTTAGTAGTATGACGACGGGAGAGTAAAGTTTGCCCCAAAGTGGTTACCCTGATATTCGTTTTATTATGCATATTAATACTCTATTATCTTGCTATGTTTTCCTTTTTTATTAAAGTTTGTTGAATGAAAATCCATAAAATAATTTGAAAAAAAAGTTAAAAAGATAATGATTATAAGATAAAGATTAAAAGATAATATTTAAAAGTTTAATGAGAGTTTTGTTTAAACTCTGTTTTAGTTTTTATTTGTACGTAGTTCATTAAAGTATTTAATTAACGTGCCAGGATACTAATGTCGAAAGAATATTTAATATTAAAAAAGAAATCTAATTAAAAAAAATTTATTAATAAAACAAATTTATATTTTTTTTTAAATTTTCATTACCATAATTAACTATTTCCTACAATCTTAAAAATTCATTCTGATACGAAGAATTTCAAATTATCTCATGTTACTTAAAATTCATAAGAACATATTCTACAATGTCACTAATTATTATCTGCTTAATAGCCTCCGATTAACATTTTTATAATAAACAAGCTGAAGTATGCTTTGTAATTATAATTTAAAATCGAATTTGTGTTTGGACGTTAAAAAACATAAAAGAAACACAAATAAGTGTAAAGTATTATTATTATCGTTGTTAAAAAGTTTTTTTTTTATCTGCTTAAGATATTCAAATAGGTTTTAATATTAAATACTGTAAAAGAACATCAATTATTTTGACATAATTATTTTTTTAATAATTATAGCATTTAAATTCAGGTGAGGGTGAATCTGTTCACCAGTTTTCTTTTGAATTATAATTACAAAATAATTTATTTTCTTAAATAAAATTAAAATTTTTTAAATAATTTATTATAAGTAATTTTTTTATTTATGATTAAAGAAAATGGCAAATAAAAAGAAACAATTAGTAGATGTTTGCCAATATTCAAGTTCTCTTTCTTTAATGAACAAAGTTTTTAATTATTAAATAATCTATAATTATTTTTAATAATTATCATTATATCAAAAACAGCCTCGATTAACATTTTATAATAAAAAAAAAATTATTTTATGCAAAGCAAAAGAAACATTAGTAGATGTTAATGAATTATTATCTGCTTAATAGCCGCTAAACAAAGTAATTTTTATAATTTAAAAATCAAATTTGTATTTGGAAGGTTAAAAACAAAAAAAAAAGAAATTCAAATTTAAAATATTAAATTTAAATTTTTGTAAGATGTTAAAATAGGTTTTGATACCACATGTTGTAAAAGATATTTAATTATTTTGTTTTAATTACTTTTATTAATTAAAATATTTAAATTCAGGTGAGGTTGAATCAATTCACAGACTAACTTTTGAATTATAATTATAAAAATAATTTATTTTCCTTTAATAAAAAAAAGTAAATTAATATTATTTAAAATGATTTTTATAGGTAATTTTTTAATTAATAAAACTAAATATTTTATATTTTCTGATTAAAGATATATCAAATAAAAAAGCAATTAGTAGATATTATTGAATCATATATGCAAACAAATGGGGCATTGCCTAATTTAAGCAAATAATGTAATAAGCAAATAATTTCACTTTGAGATTAAATTTTGAGACTATAGAATATATATATATATATATATATATTTTACAAACTGAATTTTTTTTTACAAATGAATTGCTTTTTTTTCTTAACAGTGAATCGCAAATAGTGCAAGAAACATGGATTACCACATTTGGCGTCTTATCATCCAGTTGGCGTCATAAAAAAAATATACAAATATCAATGGCGATTTGGCCGAAATTTTAAAATACATTTTTTTCAGATATCTGTATAGTTTTTTATTGAGATATATTCAAACCGATGTTATTTTATAAAGAAAAAAATTTATTAGAGCTAATTAATGTTTTTGCTGTTTTTGTTGAGGGAGATAAAGTTATCTCCAAAATATTCAATCTTTCTTACTCTTTGAATTAACTTTTCGCGGGCTGAATTATTTTAGGGGCATATATTGTATGAAGAAATATTGAAATTATTAATTCATTAGACTTATTGTAGAACAGTTGCACTATGAAGAAAAATTTTCCTTAATTCAGAAACCGTACAACAGTGCAGCTTTGTTGTAAATACACAAAATTATGTGGAATTTCTTTGTAATCATTATATTATGTTTCATGTATTTTTAAGCAGTTTATTTCTTTATAAAGTGTATGATAGGGGCCTTATGGTAGAATGACTAGTGCTCTGGCGGTGGGCACCACAAGTTTCACATTAAAATCCCTGCCGTACCATGGATGATTGTAAGGTCCCGGTCTTATATGACCGTAGAACCTTATGGAGGTAGTGCCCCTTGGATAGTGCTAAATGAGTAGCAGCAATGTAGATCTTGCTTACTGCATAAATATTAATTGTGTCTGCATTGCCAGCTGCATTAGAACAACATAAAAATATATCATAGCTTTATTAAAACAATAAATAAATAAGAATAGTTTATATTTTAATTAATTATTTTAAAAAAATTCATTTTACATTTTAAAGCATAACATTTTGTTCTTGTATTAAATAAACTTAAGTCTATGTCTGGTATAAAGAGACTTAATTGTAACACACTAGGTGATTCAAACCCTTACCTAAATGGCCGCTAGTCTAAATAACGATACAAATATAACTGCTCATTATTTACAAATATAAAAACGATTCTGTTCGAAATTTTGAGGTGTAGCACCTCGACGATCATAACATCTCAATTCAGATTTAACAATCTCTGAGTAGGTGGGAGGTTTCTTTCTCGGAAAACGACGCATATCACCACAGTAGATTCTTGGGTAAGAGAGCTCTTCTGCAAGATCATCAAACAATACTGACAAAGGCATTTGGTCTTCCCCAGGTGCTAATGCCAATCCAGCATCAATGTTGGTATTGAGTTTATTAATGACCGTCTCGGCTGGAGCGGGATTTACGAATGGGTCGTCATAATCATCGTCGTCTATATCAGACTCATCGTTCTCTTCCGAAGAGATAGGATTCAGGTCAGCGAAAGCATTTGAACCTTCAGGAAACGATTCTGTTCGAAATTTTTCGAGCCATTCCAAATCGAAATTAACGTTTTGTGATTGGTATAAAGGCTTGTTCATACGATACAAAGCCGCATTGTAAACACGATTGGGATTAACGCATTGATACATAAAGTGCGATTTGAAAGAGAGACGTTCCTTCAATTTCACGTAGATAGTGGCTGAAACGTTTACATTGCGAGGAAGACAGTCGACCGATTTGTGCAAGTCGTTAGGAACGTTCGTAACGAATCCCTTGATACCATATTGACGATCCCGACCAAGCTCTCGTATTTGCATGAAAGGGATACGAAAGAGCAACGAGACGCTCTTTCCAAGTCATTCAACTCAGACAAACAGGAGGGGTTGCTCAGGATATCGAAAGCCATAATTGGCTGCAAGATTTGGAACGTTGCGCTTTACGAATATGATCATGCACATTTTACAAAAGTCAGCTTCATCCAAGTCGACAGAGAAAATTATTGCAATTTGATTTAAAGAAACGTTCTTCGACTTTGAGCCACTGTTTCTCATGAGAGTAGTCGTTTAACTCGGAATGAGTATTGTTCAAGAAGCAATGGGAGCAGGAAGGAGTAACTGAAGAGGACGAATTAAAAGTATCCTTGAGAGGACAAGAACAGGAGGCAGAGTAAAGAGATGGAGTTTGAACACATTTAATATTGTCATGTGAGGGTTGATAGCCCCGTTGACGCTTGAGAGCTCGACGCTCCCGTTGAAGGGCATTTTGGCGGGCACGAGTTTCAGGCTTCGAACGGGCTATTCTTTTCCTTTCACGATCATGCGCTTTAACATTGTCATCCATTGTTGTCAACATTGTTTCCAATTTCCATTGTTTCCTTTTTGGCATAACTTTATTTCGGATCGGACATCATTTCAGGTCGTTACCGAAAACAATACCCATTGGATACCCATGGGTAATAAGCAATATTTTGCACCTGTGAATCTTTCTAAACATGCACCGATGACTTACTATCTGAGCTGATCTTTTTTCCTATAACATCCAGTTGATTGGAATGTTTGCTTTTACGCGGGAATGCAGCAGATGGTATTATGTGAGTTATTGTTCTTGGGCGGAATGTCTAAATAGCTTCCTATTTTCACGCACAGAAATGTAATGTGTTGGCATGACGTATGTAAGTGATTAGCTGTTTGTAATTGTTTTGATGAATTTTCTTGTGTCTCTATATTTAGATAGAGGATATTTGATTTAGAATTACATTTTAGTGTGTCATAGAGTTTTGTTCGAATTCAGGAACTAGTGTTGTTTAGATTAAATATATCAATATTAGAAAATAAATCCAAAATATATAATAATAAATGTAAATAATCTAAGAAAACAAATGTAAATAATGCTTTGAACTATCAGAAACTGAATTGCGGTTCTTTACATGTGTTCTGTTCTCACCTTCACTTGATGACACCCAAAAGACATCAAATTATGTATGATTCTAGTTGAAATATTTAGTTTAATTTAATTACTGAATTGGATAATAAAATATGAGCCTCAAAATAAATTATTTATGATATATAATAAATTGAAGATTAAAATTATATATCGAAAGAACCATTTAAAATTTAGTACTTTGAAATATCAGAAACTGAATCGCGGTTATTTATATGTTAATTTTTAATTATTTTTAAACATTTTTAATTATTTGTAATTATTTTTTATTTTTCATTTTAAAGCATAACTTACATGCTTTATATTAAATGACAATTAAGTCTATGTCTGGTCTAAAAGGATTAATTGTAACTCACCAAGTCATTCAATCTCCTCCTAGTAAAAATGCTAATAGTCTAAATAACGATATAAATACAACTGATCATTATTTACAAATACAAATAAGCAATATTGTGCACCTGTAAATCCTCCTATACATGCACCAATGATTCAACATCTGATCTTTTTCCTATAACAACCAGTTTGTTGGAATGTTTGCTTTATGTGCGGGGAATGGAGCAGATGGTATTATGTGAGTTATTGTTCTTGGGCGGAATGTCTGAATAGCTGCCTACTATTTTCACGCACAGGAATGGTATGTGTTGGCATGACGTATGTAAGTGATTAGCTGTTTGTAATTTGTTTTTGGTGAATTTTTTTCTTGTGTCTCCACATTTAGATAGAGGATGTTTGATTTAGAATTACATTTTAGTGTGCAGTAGGGTTTTGTTCAAATTCAGGATCTATTGTTGCTTAGATTTGCAATATCAATATTAGAAAATAAATGTAAAATGCATAAAAATAAAATTTATAATAAATGTTGTTGTTGTTGTTTCTTATCCCACTTGGATGGCTGGCCCACGAGCCCATACGTACTCATGATTAAAGGGGAAGGAGGCAGCTTCTGTTGTGATGGAGCACCCTTAGGTAGAAGTCGGCTCCGTGAACTTCGGCTCCGTGACGCTCTTACAATCATAGGAGACCGGGACCTACGGCTTAAAGTGGATTCCGAACCACTACAAACATCCATGGCACCGCCGGGATTCGAACCCGAAACCTGTGGCACCGAGCGCCAGAGCGCTAGACACTCGGCCATTCAGGTTCAAATTTGAATGCCAACGGCACGCGGTGTTCCCAGGTGGTCACCCACCCAAATACTGACCGCGCCCAATGATGCTTGACTTCGGTGATCTAACGAGAACCGGTATATTCAGCATGGTATGGCCGTTAGCTATAAATAATAAATGTAAATAATATAGAAAACAAATGCAAATCACGTTTTGAACTATCCAGAAACTAAAACGTGGTTCTTTACATGTGTTCCGCCTTCATCTTCATTTGATGACAATGTCCCCAAAAGACATCATATACATGATTCTACTTGAAAACTTCTAGTTTAATTATAGAGAATTTAGAATATATATTATTAATTTATTTGAATATTATATTTTGAATATATATTATTTAGAATTTATATTATTAGAATATTTAGTTTAATTTAATTAACCAAAAAAAAGAACCTCAAATCACTTGAGCCAATTACCTGACAAAATATGAGCCTCAAAACAAAATATTTCTGATGATAAATAAAATACATATGTGTTTAATTTAAAAGTAATGCTTTTTTTTTTTGCATAACAGTTTTCTTAAATGTACTAACTAATAATATAACTATTATCTTATTAAAAGTGGACTAACTCTATGAATTTCAATTTTTTAAATAACTTCGAAAGTTTAGCTTAACAATCGCTGTAAAAGTGTTCGACTTGAACTTTGAATCTATGCAAGCTTTCAACTAGCAATATGCAAGAGTTGTAGTCGTTTTACGTAAATAAATCTTAAATCAGCTGTTTAGCTGTATTTTAAATAATTTCGACATAGGCAAAATGTAAAAATGAGTTCAAGGTGACATTTGCCATTGTGTTATAGGAAACGAAGCCTTCTACTAGACGAAGATCAACGACAGTCTGACGTTTCTAGATGGCTAGATGTCGACCATTTCCGTGGTGAACTGATTGTGCAATCAATTTCTAATTACTTGTTCATTTTCTCGAATACATTCTGAAGGGTGGTCAAGAGTTATTAATTCTTTACTTAGCAAATACTTGTGAATTAATGCGTGATGTAACAGAATTGCTCCTCCATATCATCTTAGATCCGCGCTTATTTCTGTAATAAGAAGGATATTGGATGCTATTGGTGATTCGTATGTTACGCGATTGGTGATACCATTATTTTGCAAGCAGGTAATGCCCGCTCTCACACTGCTGGCCTCATGTGCTAATTTCTTGAAAAGGAAACTATAGTCAAATGGTATGGCCAGTACGCTCTCCCAACTTAAATACCACGAATCTTGTGTGGGACGCTTTCGACAGGTGTGATGGGGGCCTCTATTTAGGGAACTGGGCATCAATAGGCACTAATATATCTTTGCAACTCATTGGCAACATCGTAAACAGCATTTTCCACTTTGCAGATCATACTCGCTTGCGTTTTCGGGCTTGTTCGAAAGGTCATACCCATTTGAATTTCAGATTTGTTCGGAAAGGTCATACTCACTTGTACTTCAGGCTTGTTCGAAGAGATCATACTCACTTGCACTTCAGGCTTGTTCGAAGAGATCATACTCACTTGCATTTCAGACTTGTTCTAAACAACACTTCAGACTTGTTCTAAAGGTCATAGCTTCAGGCTTGTTCGAAGAGATCATACTCCCTTGCCTAGAATTGTTCGAAGAGATCATACTCACTTGCACTTCAGGCTTGTTCAAAAGAGATCATACTCACTTGCATTTCAGACTTGTTCGAAAAGGTCATACTTGCACTTCAGTCTTGTTCGAAGAGAATATTCACTTGCACTTCAGTCTTGTTCAAGAGATCATACTCACTTGCACTTCAGGCTTGTTCGAAAAGGTCATACTCACTATTGAGATTGCATTTAGTTTGTATGCCTTTCTTTATGTTTTTCGTTGATATTTTTAAGATATTTATAATATGCATAACATTTTCTCTTTTTTAAGTAGCATATGATATAATACAGATTATCACCACCTTTCTTTCAATTTGATTGCTGACTTTTTGAATGATCATCAGTTTCAGTTTCTTTAACTTTTTTAGAAACCAGTGACCATTAAATTTTAAGGCTCGTGTTCCTTTCTTGAAATCCAACTAGAATTATAATTAAAAAGTAGGAATGAGTAACCGATATTATTTAAGTAAGGGATTATTCTTAGTAAGCCACGTGCTACGCTAGGAGGACGTGCAATAGAATGAAAATTAGAAAAATAAAAAATAAATAATAATAAATAAATAATAACATGCATAAAATTTTTAAATATTATATAGGGTGATTATAATTAAAGTCCTACTTTCAAAATGCTGTAAAAAAGAACCACTAGTCACAACGAGTTCAAATTTGAACCAAATATACTTGAAGAAGGGGAAAATTGTATGGCATCAAAAAAGTTCAAAACAGATTCACAGATTTTTCCCATCCAATTTGATATAACCTTTCCGTGGTGGATGGGCTTTCGACTAACAGTGTCATAACTGTTGAATGATTTGTAAGTCATTTTTCCATCAAAAAAACCGAAACAATCAAGCATATTGAACACTACAGTCGGTTTCACGTTCAACTCATGCCAAATACATTGCCATTTAATATCACTGGAAGCCGAATTCCCTTACTTTATGCCGCTTACAACGCCATCTATTAATACTTTTTTGATGTCGTACCGTTTCCCCTTCTTCAAGTATCTTCAGTTGAAATTTGAACTCATTGTGACAAGTGGTTTTTTTTTTTTTTATACAGCATTTTGAAAGAGGGAAAAATTTATTAAAAGATAAAACAATGAAAATTTGCCATGTCATAAAAATCCGAATTTGATTTAGAGAGGGAAATATTTATAAAAACAGTGCAAAATGTCTTGCTAGGAATTTTTTTTTATTTTATTATTTTTTTTATTTATTTATTTGACGAAATAAAATTATCATTTTTATTCCAAATTTATGTTTTTTAAAAATTGTATGTTTCCTCTAACAAAGTAGTTAAAATAAGTAAACAACTTTATCGATTAACGATATGGTGGCTATTATGGTTATAAATATGGCAATTTTAAAAAGAGTCAAGTTTAAATTGGGTTTTTCATTTTCCCTACTAAAGATAAAAATTTTGGTAAGAGCAGCTGGGGAAAAAGAGATTATAGTTTTAAGGCACCATTTTTTTTTTTAGATTTTTATTAATATCTCAAAAACTCAAAGAGTTTGGTAAACCAAAATGGTGTATCTTTTTCATCGGATCTTCATAAATCTTTTGGTGTGTTGCGACACGTTCTAATTTCGAAAAAAATAGGCAAAGTTTTCCATTATTAATACTATAAATTGAAAACTCGGCTCGCTAACTACTCATTATTGCTTCTAAATTATTAAGCCAGAAAACACGTTGTGAAAACTCATTCTGACATATAGATGATAAATAGATGATTGTTTATATTTTAAAAGATATTATTAGTGTTTGTATTTGATGAGAAACTCTAACCGATGCATTGTTTAGATAGTAATGAGTTTTATTTATTTTACAATGTATTAACAACAATCTTATTGTTGTCTATGGTACAGGGCTTTATAGTAGACTTAAGGGAGTGCAGATGTTTTCTTGGTTTTTTTCACTTGTAAATAAAGGCTAGTTTCTGAAAGATGAAAAAATAAAATATTTTATTATTTTTTCTTTGTTTGTATTAGTGTTGTAATGAAGCAACAATCGTTACAATATATTCTGTTTACACTGAATCAGTCATTAATATGCCATTTTGCTATTATATTACATCAAAAAAATAACCGGTTAATTCGATCAGTATACTTTTCGAATTTATACCTTCTTAAAAATATGTATCTTTGCGCTTTAAAATGGTTAAAATAATTAAACAATTTTATCGATTAAGGTAACAAATATGGCAATTTTAAAAAAGTCATGTTTAGATTGGTTTTCAATATTCATTTTCCTCGCTAAAGATAACTAATTTCGGCTAGAGCAGAAGGGAAAAAGATATTATAGTCTTAAAGCGTCATATTTTGTCCGTTAAATTTTTATATTTTTATTAATATCTCAAAAGCTTTAAGTGTTTGGTAAACCAAAATGGTCTATCTCTTTTCAGCGGATTATCATAAATCTTTTGGTGAGTTGCGACACATTCTAATTTCGAAGAAAATAGACGAGTTTTTCAGATTTTTATAGTCTAAGATCGGAAATTTAACTAGCTAACTACTCATTATTGTTCTAAATTATTTAGCCTGAAAGCAAATTGCATGAAATGTACGATGAAAACTCATTTGACATATAAATGATAAATAGATGTTTGTTAATATTTTAAAAGATATTATTAGTGTTTGTATCTGAAGAGAAAAACAAAACCGATGCATTGTTTAGATAGTAAAGAGTTTTATTTACTTTACAATGTATTAGAATTAGGGCTGCAACAAATATTGTCTTAAATTATTAGGTAGGAGTACATCTTTTCTTTATTGTTGTTTTGAAGGAGTGCAGATGTTTTCTTGTTTTTTTTTCTTACTTGTAAATGTAAGGCTAGTTTCTAAAGATAAGAACAAAGAAAGTATGTTATTCTATTTCTTTATTTGTATTAGTGTTGTAATGAAACAATCATTTATTACAATATATTCTGCTTACATTGTATCTGCTTACGCCATATATAAATTACATCGGAAATGACTAATACAGTATATTGTTCGAATTTATACTTTTTAAAAATATATATGATTGTACTATAAAATGGTTAAAATAATTAAACAACTTTATCGATTAAAGTAACAAATATCTTAAAATGAGCCATTTTTTTGAGGAAAACGAAAATAAAAAAAACAAAGATAAAAAATTTAAATTTTTATATATTTATTAATATCTCAAAAGATCAAAGAGTTTGGTAAACCAAAATGATCCATCTTTTTCATCGGATCTTCATAAATCTTTGATGTCTTGCGACACGTTCTAATTTTGAAGAAAATAGGCAAAGTTTTTAATTTTAATAGTATAAATTGAAAACTCGGCTCTCTAACTACTTATTAGTGCTTCAAAATTATTTAGCGCGAAAACAAGTTGCGATAAAACTCATTCTGAGATGATAGATGATAAAATAGATGATAAATAGATGTTTATTCATATTTTAAAAGATATTATTAGTGTTTGTATTTGAAGAGAAACACAAACCGATGCATTGTTTAGATAGTAAAGAGTTTTATTTACTTTAAATGTATTAGAGTTAGGGTTGCAATGGATATAGTGTCTTAAATTATTAGGTTAGGGTACATGTTGGCTTTTATTACCGGTCTTGAGGGAGCTCAAATGTTTTTTTCTACTTGTTTTTTTTTTTACTTGCTAATTTTAGTTTCTAAAGATAAGAACAAAAGAATGTATTTTATTATTTTCTTTTTATTACTGTTTGTAATGAAACAACATATTATTATAATATATTCTGTTTATATTGACTCTGTCATTAATATGTCAATATTGGAGTTAAATTGACATCAAATAAAATGACTTGGCAATACAAAGAAAAAAAATTCCAAAAATTTGTTTCATTATGAATATTTTATTAAATTGCAAATTCTTTATGTGTATTATTAAGTACCATTTTCTTTTCTTATAAAAAAAAAAAAATTCAATTAAGTTTGTTGCTATATATTAGTTTTCATGGCAAATGTAACTTGTCTTTATTTTGAATTATATTAACTAATTAATTTAAAAGAAAGAGAACTCAGAGACCAATGCTAATTCAAAAAATAAAAATATGTTGATACACATGACTTATATTAGGGCCTGGTGGTCGATGGACTAGTGTTCTGGCCCTCGGTGCCACAGGTTTGATTCAAGTCCAGGCGGTGCCAAGGATATTTGTCGTGATTTGGAATCCACTTTAAACCGTAGCTCCCGACGTAATATGACAGTTGGGCTTGGGGTTGACATCCTTACCCCGTAAAAAAAAAATCTCTTGTCTCACTATCTGTCAATAGGCAGACGGCCTTGGCTCATCCTGGAGGCTGTTTCGCTAATGAAGAAGCAAATTACTTATATTGCCCAAATATATATTGCGGAATGTTGTGATGAATATTTCCAAATATATGTACTGGGTATTTGATCACAACCTGATCCTTCTTTTAATCCAAGATGATCTGAAAAGCGCCAAAGCTCATTCAGGTTAGAACCATTGGCGATGCCTTGGCAATAAATGTATATCATCCAGGGAATCAATTATGATTGAGGAATATCATGTTTGAATATCCCATGAACCATTGAGACAACAGTAACAACTGTATTATACAGTTATTGAGGGTTAACAACAGTATTATATAGTATTCATAGTATAATAATGGAAATGAAGGTATATGTCCTATTGTTGACGCTATAGGATTCTATACTATTGTGTATGTATATATATATATACTATGGAAACGTTATATAATCCTATAACGTCAAATGATCAGTATACCTAATATTTTCAGGGTGGTTGAATAAGGGACAAACGCTAAGCACACATGACTGTTTGTTGAAGATCATATCAAGTATGAAACATGCTTCATCCGTTTGCAAGATGTCTTCAATGATAGCATTGTTTGAATTGAGTTGCATGTTGGATTAATGTTGCAATATCCATCCACAAATGGAAATCAGCTGTTGAAAGCATATAATAGATACTTTGTCTTTCATTACAACTCAGTATAAACTACATGCTAAAGTACGTGTAATTAACTCTGTATTCTCTTCAGCATATTATAATAACGCGTCATTCCTGTGTGTTCCTCTTGGTGTTATTTATTCAACCAATGTCTTAACGATTATCTGTTGATAAAAGTGCAATTTGATACGATTCCAATAAAAGGTGTTAATAAATTCGCCGTACTTTTATTTGCATTTATTTCGAAATTGGTTCTTGGTAGATCTATGGATCTTTGGTAATTTTATGTATTCCAGCTATTTTATGATCCTGGTTCTGCTTGTGTGCACAGTACTTCATATAGGTAATATTTTAAACTACTTTAGATACCTGGCATGGTATATGAGGATCAACGAATTCAGTTCTAAACTGATGAAGATCTGTGCCAACATTGTTGTCAAATTGATTCAATAGTTTTCGTGCTCACTGTGGACTTCTTCATCTACATTGGCGCAAAAGCCCCATAAGGTCAAGGCCCTCCTGCCTACTAGGAGATTTCGAGGCAGGAGATGTTTTCCTTTTTACGGGTAAGGGTTGCCAGCTCTATGCCCAACGCGTTTACTCTAGACTAGACAGGTTGAATCCTTGAGTGCAAATGCTGTGCATGGAGCTCCTAGGTACAAAACGTTTTCGTGGTTCGAAAGGTTTTCGTGTTCACTGTGGACTTCTTCATCTACATTGGCGCAACAGCCCCATAAGGTTAAGGCCTCCTGTCTACTAGGAGATTTCGAGACAGGAGATGTTTTCCTTTTTTACGGGGTAGGGTTGCCAGTTCTATGCCCAACTCGTTTACTCTAGACTAGACAAGTTGATTCCTTGAGTGCAAAATGCTGTGCATGGAGCTCCTAGGTAATGTGGAACATTTATATTATTAATAGTAAATAACGGACATATTTCAAAAATGTACATTTAAAAGTGGAAAACAAGATTTCTAAAATGTAGACTGTAGAAAATGTAGGTACAATAGTAAATGTAAATTTAAAAATCCAGATAAAAGCAAAACAATAATAAATAAAAGTACGAAATCTTTATTATCGAATATCATTTTGAAACTGATAGGTATATCTTTAAAGTTAGTTTTTGTTGCATGCTTTTAGAAAGTCCTAATTAGAATGTTTCTCAGCCTATAGTCTATCACCAATCACGATGTATCAACTCATGACATAGTCCATATCTGTAATTGTTTCGACCTGTGAAGTTCGAACGGACAATCGCTAAATTCAGATTGTATAATTATAATGGTATTGAATATCTACTGTCAGATTTGAATGGCAGATTGTTCTCATTAGAAAAAAACACTAATTGCATGAAGTATAAATAACCCCGACACTGCATATTTACTATCAGATTTGAGTGATAGATTGTTATTATGCACTTGTTAAAGAATATGCATCCCTTTTCCCTGGGAACAGAAATGCTATATCACTTTCGTGGTAAAAATCTTATGGTAGGCGAAGGCCGTCAGCCTACTGGCAGATTTTGAGACAGGAGATGTTTTCTTTTTACGAGGTAGGGTTGCCAGCCCTTATTCCCAACTCTCTACAGCCATGTTAGACCGGACCTACGGTTGAAACTGGATTCGAATCGCTGCAAACATCCATGACACCACAGCGACTCGAACCAGACACTTGCGACATCGAGTGCTAGTGGCTCGGACATCAGGCCCATATTTTTTAATCGCATCAATTCATATTTTTCAAAAATTCTTCCGTTTTTGAAGTTGTTCTGAAAAATCGTTCATGTTTCCTTTCATTTTTTCATATTTTTGATTATTGAAGGTAAACAAATTCCAGATTTACTCACCTTGGTCAACAAATCACAAATATTTTATTGTTTGATTATGATAAAATAATACAGCAAAAAGTACAGCGTGATAAAGACCATAATAAATGCATGCATTGCACTTATATCGCTTGTGAATTGTGTTTCACAGTGAAATTGCTTTCCCATAGATAAACAAGCTTTGTTTTTTTTTTTTTTTTTGTCTTGTTATTGATTATCGCAACAGCTGCTAAAAATTAGACGCGCTGTTGCCATCAGCAATGCAAATACTTGCGGAAATTGTTAGAAAGCGTGCACGTGAAATGTTTGTCACAGTACATTATTTCCATGAAAAAAAAATATCAAATTGCAATAATCTCTGTTCTGTTATTTGGAAGAAATAAATTAATTGGGTTTGGAATAAATTATACTCCCGATGATTATTTGTGTGAGAAAATAATTGATAGATGTATTTCCATGCTATGAATAATAATAAACAGCACAAAAAATACACAATTCATTAAAATGCATAAAATGTTTTTGAATTGCGAATATTTTAATCTTATTGTTAATAATAATCATGGGTATTATTTTCAGTAGGGCATCTTTCATTTCCTTGATCACTTCTTTAGTATCCTTGATCATTTTTTGTTTCCTTGATCACATTCAACGATTCTTATTAGTTTATTGCATTTTTTTCATTTTTCTTGCACGAGATAGCGAAGTTATTTATTATTATTATTATTATTAAATGAGCAGTAGATCATTATTCTGTGATCAGTTTCTCTTGTATTGATCCTTATTCAGTTAGCATTAGATCACTACTCAGACAGAAATAGATAGCTGTAGTACTATATGTTTTAAATGAGCAGAAAATCATAAATCAATTAGCAGTAGATCATTATTCAATGAAAGTAAATAATTTGAGAGTAGTCCATTATTCAATTAACATGAGATCATTGTCAAAAAGCAAGTCAATTTAGCAGCACATCGGTATTAAATGAGTAGCAGATCATTACTCAGTACATCAGCAGATCATGCTCACAAAAATGCAGTCTATCATAATTCATTTAGCATTAGATAATTACTCAGAGATCAGTATATTATTTTAGTGATATGAGTTTTAAATTAGCAATATATCATTATTCAATGAGCAGTAGATCATTATTTAGTGAACAGTATTTTATTTTGGTAGATCATTATTCAGTTAACAATAGATCATTGTTTAGAGATCAATATATTTATTTTAGAAAATTTTAATTAAGCAGTTGTTCATTATTAAGTCATCATTAGATCATTATTCAAAGAGCAATAAATCATTTTAGCAGTATATTTGCATTAAATAAGCAATAGATCAGTGATATATTTGAAGAAGTACATCACGTTTTAGAACTTTCTGAAATTTTAATCATATTTTATGTGACTCTGTGAGTATAAACTTGTAAAAGATTTCTAATAAATAAAAGTAATTGTAGATTTTCAGTATATATGACAAGATTTATACAATTAAAGGCCATAAAATGAAAATGTCTATTATTTCATAAGTCCATTTGGAAAATATAAAAAAAAATATTAATCAAAATTAGAAATAACAATTATCGGTTTTATATTCTTTGGAATTTTTACTGCATTATAATAGCGATAACGGGGATTAGGAGTTTTTATAGAGAAGTTACACTTAACTAGTTTAAAATTTAATTGAAACTAAAGCATTTATTTATAAAAAAATAATCCACCGTATTCATAAGAAGGACTTTAATTATTTCATATCTATTTGAAGACTCCTTACTTTTTAATTTTAAAGCATTGAGTTATGAGAAAATTAATGATAATTTACTTAAGATTGTGCCTAACTTAATTAAAAATAATTATAATCTAAGAAATCACACCTCCAAAAATTTTCATCACATTAAATTTTTAATATGTAACATTTGAAGCATACTAAATTGTTGCAAAAGTGTATCGGTACATGAAATTAATTTTCTCTCCAAGAAAGATTAATAAGTAAACATTATTTTATTTCAACCATAATAGAATTTTTAAGTGCCAGGACAAAATGCAAACTCTAAATATTTAACTCTCTTATCACCAGCACTCTTCAACGTCACATTCAGGAAAGAATTAAAAAAAAAAAAAGTTAAGTACCGTACCCTAACCGAAAGAAACACATAAAACAAAAAGAAAAAAAAAAATCATCTTGGAGTCCCCTCTGGTGTTTGAAATCTCAAAGAAAGACCATCACATAATGGCCACTTAGAAACTCGACGATGCAAAGAAGTTTTTGGTACGATGCAAAGAAGTTTTTGGTACATTGCGCTGATAATAATCTCTTCAAAGATACTTCGAAAGGCGCTCGAGATTGGAAAACATTGTACTTTAAGTTCAGGATAGTTTTAAGTCTGCTTAGAATCACCATGTCCTGGCTCAATTGGTGATTTTATTAAATGTCCAGTCGTTAGGATTTAATTGTTTCTAAACGACTGATGTAATTAACTGGTTAATAACATCAGATTAACTGGAGCTTTAACCAAGCTTTAAAGTTTCTGCGGTTAAAATTGAAGATGGGTTAAACGAGGAATGTTGTCATTTTTGGCTGTACACTTCATTACTTGACCAAATGGTGCAATATTACGCGCATTCAATGGTGTAAAAATATTCCAACTTAGTGTATGTTAACATACTTAAACGAGAGATTGTGGCAAAAATTATATATTTTTTTTTTGTGTAAATTATTAAAAATGCAATAAACGTTACCTCATAGTATAAACTTGCAACATTTTTACATTTGCGTTAAAATGTTAATTTTTGCTATTAAATGTCATTATATAACAGAAGAGGGCCCTGAATGGCCGAGTGGCTAGCTTTTTCGGTACCACAGGTTTCGGGTTCGAGTCCCGATGGTGCCATGGATGTTTGTAGTGGTTCGGAAACCCCTTTAAACCGTAGATCCCTGTCCTAATATGATTGTAGAGCGTTGCGGGGGCATTGCTACTCCGCGTCCGTGGGCGGCCTGGTGGCCAAGTGGCTAGCGCTCTGGCCTTTGGTATCCCACGCTTCAGGTTCGAATCCTGGCGGGGGTATGGATGTTTGTTAGTGGTTCGGAGTCCACGTTAAACTGTTGGTTCCTGTCTGTTTAGCCCAAAGTGTGCACAAGATGACCGTAGAGCGACTAACCAAACCAAACCGCGTCCGTGGCTTATCTTTAACTTACAAGCGCCCTCTGGGTAATGCGAAGTGAGTAACATCTGTGCAGCGCTTGCTTTAAAGTATCCAAGACCAAGCTGTCTAAGTGTTTGCCAGCTGCATTGGAACAAAAAAATATAACAGAAGAGATTGTTTGTATACTAATTGTTGAAAACTTATTTAATGAGAATTAACAACAGAAATGTATGAAGCATGCATTTTAACGTCTCTGCATATACTAGACCTATAACAGCCTCAAGGAGACAGCCACTTTTCAGGTTCATTGGCATTATATATATGTATAAACAGAGCTCTATTTTTAAAAAACGTAAAATTAAAGATGATTTGATTCACAAGTGTAGTCCATTTCAACGACGGATCCAAGATTTTCAGAGTTCTCAAGTCTACGTCGTATCTAATGCACTGGTTTGCGGCAGATCTTAATTATCACACGTTGTGATACACGAAACCATAAGGGGTTCACTTTGAAAAACAGGCGGAATCTCAGGCTTTTTCAGTCCCTTTACAGAAAATTTTAAAAAAAACCACTTCTGGTCGATTCGTCGCCAACTCTCTCTCTTCTTCACCAAAAACCTCTTTTAAGACAATTCGTGCAGAGCTTCCCTCGCGTCTTATTGGAGTAGATATTTCTCAGTTCATGGTTTATCACCCATCACGATGGAACCACTTATGGTATAGTTCATATTCAATCTCTAGTTGTTTCGACTTGTGAAGGTCGCGCAGAGAATCGCTAATTTCCTGAGTCTCATTATCCATAACACAGAATATTTGCTGTCAAATTTGAGTGACATGTTGTTCTCATTAATACAAAACACTAATCACCTGTAATATAACTACCCACAAAACTACTTATCTGCTGTCAAATTTGAGTGACATGCTGTTCTCATTAATACAAAGCACTAATTACCTGCAATATAACTACCCACAATACTACTTATCTGCTGTCAAATTTGAGTGATTGGATGCTATTATATGCTTGCCAAATAACGTACGTTCTTCTCTCATGGGAATGAAATGCTAAAACTGAAAAAAATGCTGTATGTAGCATGAACATCAACTCTTAATAATCAGTTCGCGTGATAATTAAGACTAAAAAAATAGACTAAAAATAATTATCCCAACAAAATTTTTTTAACATGATTAGTATTGTTCAAAATAATAATTAAATTCATTCATACGAATATCATTCTAATTTTCTCTTTATTGTAACAATGGCAATTATTTATCTATCAATAAGAAATATCACAATTCATTTATCATAAACATAAAAAAGATCGAGTTCATTACCGAAATTTGGAAAGTACATCACAGTAATTGAGAAAAAAAATTAATTGAAATGAATCGCCAATAAAAAAAAGCATCTGAAGATAATAATATATCATTATTTTTATGTGGAAAGTTTAACGTCATTAGCACGAAACCATCAGATGGATATTTATTAGTTTTCGATTAATTCTGAATTTTTTTTTTTGCTTAATTAAAATATCTCGATAATATTAAATCTACGCAGTTTTTGATTAAATATGAATTTTTTTCAATAACTGATCAAAGAAATGATTTTATTAATATCTGACATTGCAAACTGGTTTTTCTTACTAATTTTATGGATGGTATGTCTCTCGGATCTGGGCATTTATCGATAAATTTTAATCAATTTTAAACATAAATTAAAAAAATATTCATTTTGATTTTTGACGTTTTAGACGGCGTTTATTAATCTTCAAACCCAATGAATATCGCTTTAAGTTTGCATTCATTTTTTTATTTTATGTACTAATTTTCATTGACTTTTTATGCTTTACTTTTAATACTTGATTTTATTTATTTTTTTTTTTTTTTATACATAACTTTATGGATTTATGAATAATGTGTAAAGTAATTCGCTACGTAGTAGATTTTCAGATAATATTAGAAATAGATTTAGCGTCAGGATGGATTTTTGTATTATATTTCTAGTTAAATGTTATTAAATATTCTATCTTAGATATATTATAACGATCTAACTTTCAGTGTTAGATCGTTATTCAAATTAGATTATTCCTCATTATGTTTCTTTGACCAATGATTTTTTTTTTTAAATATATTTCTGTTTTGTAATTATTTCTTTTATTATATATTTAAAAATTAAACAAACAGTAGATCATTAATATATCTGAAAAAACAAACAGTACATCATATTTCAGTACTTTCTGAAATTTGAAACATATTTTATGTTACTCTGCAAGTATACACTTGCCCAAGATTTCTAATAAATATAAATAATTGTAGAATTCCAGTATATTTTATGACAAGATTTATACAATTAACGCTTATAACATAAAAGTGTATATGATTTCATGAGTTCAGTGGACAATATAAAAGGAATATTAATCAAAATAAATAATAACACTTATCATTTTTACAGTCTTCACAATTTTTACTTCCTTAAAATAGTGATAACGGGGACAAGGATTTTTTTAAATAAAGTTACCTTTAATTAGTTTAAAATTTAATTGAAACTAAAGCATTTATTTATTAAAAAAATTATTCCATCTTATTAAGAAAAGTGATATTAAATAATTCATATCTATTTGCAGGTTTTTTTAATTTAAAAGCATTCAGGTATGAGAAAATTAATAATAAATTTACTTATGATAGTGCCTAACTTAATTAAAGTTAATTATAATCTAAGAAATCACTCCTCAAAAGCTTTATCACATCAAATTTTTAATATATAACATTTGAAGCATACTAAATTGTTGCAAAAGTGTATCGGTATATAAAATTAATTTTCTCTCCGAAAAAAAATAACAAACATTATTTTTAATTCACCGTTAACAGAATTTTTAAATACCGAAAAGGCAAAAAGCTAACTCCAAAATAACTAACTCTCTTATCATCAGCATTCTTCAATGTCACATTCAACAAAGATTTAAAAAAAAAAATTAAAGTACCAAACCTAACCGAAAGAAACACATAAAACAAACAGAAAAAAATCATTTTAGAGTCCCCCTGGTGGTTGAAATCTTAAAGAAAGACAATCACATAATGACCACTTAGAAACTCGACGATGCAAAAGAAGTTTTTTGGTACATTACGCTGATAATAATCTCTTCAAAGATTCGTGGAAAAGCGCTCGAGATTGGAAAACAATGTCCTTTAAGTTCAGGATAGTTTTAAGTCTGCTAAAAATCACCATGTCCTGGCTCCATTGGTGATTTTATTAAATGTCCAGTCGTTAAGATTTAATTGTTTCTAAATGGCTGATGTAATTAACTGGTTAATACCATCAGATTAACTGGAGTTTTACACAAGATGAGATCCTTTGAATTTTTGCGGTTAAATTTGAAGATGGGTTAAACGAGGAATGTGGTCATTTTAGGCTGTACACTTCATTAATTGACCAAACGATGCAATGTTGCCCAGAAATTAATAGTGTAAAACATGGCTACTTAGTGTATGTTAACATACTTAAACAAGAGATTGTGGGAGAAATTATATGTTTTTTATGTTATGGAAAATATTAAAAATGCAGTAAACGTTACCTCATAATATAAAGTTGCAAAATTTTCGTTTAAATGTTAATTTCTTCTATTAAATATCATTATGTAACAGAAGTGATTGCTCGTATACTAATTCTTGAACATTTCTTTAATGAGAATTAACAGCAGGAATGTAGTAGTATGCATTGTAACATCTTGGGTATACTCCACCTATATCGGCTTCAAGAACACAGCCACTTTCAGGTTCATAGGGAAAAAAAAAACGAAAATTTAAGATAATTTGATTCATTAGTGCAGTTCACTCAAAGGACGGAGATTTTCAGAGCTTACATCGAACCTAATGCAATGGCAGACCATTCATTATCAAACGGCGTGATACATGAAACCTCAAGCGGTTCACTTTGAAAAAAACAGGTCGAAACTAATGAATTTTCGGTCACTTTAGAGAAAATAAAAATGGGCACTTCTGGTTGTCTCGTCGTAGAACTCTCCTTTTAAGACAATTCGTCAAGAGCTTCCCTCACTTTTTATTGGAGTAGATATTTCTCAGCTCGTGGTCTATCACCCATGACGATGGAACAACCCATGGTACAGTTTATATTCAATCAAAGTTGTTTCGACATGTGAAGGTCGCACAGACAATCACTAATTTCCAGGATTCTCATTGTCCATGACACTAAATATCTGCTATCAAATTTGAATCACAGATTGTTATCATTAGTACAAGATACTAATTACCTGC
The DNA here is from genome assembly GCA_021605095.1 of Caerostris extrusa. Lineage (NCBI taxonomy): Eukaryota > Metazoa > Arthropoda > Arachnida > Araneae > Araneidae > Caerostris > Caerostris extrusa. The sequence continues at coordinate 49,693 of BPLR01018333.1, read as the reverse complement.
AATATAACTACCCACAATACTGTTTGTCTGATGTCAAATTCGAGTGATGTTGTTAAATATATATTTTTCAAATAACATACATTTCTCTCTCCTGGGAATGAAATGTCAAAACTCTTCCATTTAAAAAAATGCTATAGCATGAATTTTGAGTATATTAACTCTAATAAATCTTAATAATCAGTTCACGGGATAATTAAGACAGAAAAAAAAAAAAAGGTTAAATATAATTATCCAAACATAATTTTTTCATATGATTAGTATTGTTCAAAATACTAATTAAATTCTTTCATACGAATATCATTCTAATTTCCTCTCTATTGTAACAATGGCAATTATTTAGCTATCAATAAGAAATATCACAACTCATTTATCATAAACACAAAAGATTCAGTTCATTACCGAAATTTGGAAAGTACATCACAGTAATTGAGAAAAAAATTAATTGAAATGAATCGCCAATAAAAAAAAAAGCATCTGAAGATAATTAAAATATATCATTATTTTTTTTATGTGGAAAGTTTAACGTCATTAGCACGAAACCATCCGATGGCTATTTATTAGTTTTCAATTAATTCTGATTATTTTTTTTTCTTAATTAAAATATCTCGATAATATTAAATCTATGCAGTTTTTGATTAAAAGTGAAATATTTTTTTTCAATAACTGATCGAAGAAAAGATTTTATTAATATCTGACATTGCACATTGTTTTTTTTTACTAATTTTATGGATGGTATGTCTCTTGGATCTGGGTATTTATCGATAAATTTTAATCGATATTTAAACATAAATTTAAAAAATATTCATTTTGAATTATTTGACATTTTTATACCTTTTTTATTGATCTTCAACCCCAATCAATATCGCTTTAAGTTTGCATTCTTTTTTTTTTATTTTTTGTGTACTGATTTTCATTTATACTTTACTCTTAATACTTGATTGTATTTATTTTTATACTTGGATTTATTAATTTATGAATAAGGTTCAAAGTAATTCGCGTCTTAATAGATTTTCAGATAATATATATTTAGCGTCAGGATAGATTTTTTGTATTATATTTCTCGTTAAATGTTATTAAATAAACTATCTTTGATATATTGTATAATAGTTAAATTCTCATAGTTATTGAAGTTTTGGCAATGGATGTTTTATGGATATTCATTTTGTATTCACGTGTAAATTATTTGTTGCTATATTTCTGATGAATAAACTTTATTTTTATCCTTATAGTTTTTTTAATCTTTTGTAATTTCATGACTTTTTTTCATATTGAAAAAAGCAAATTAAAAAAAAAAATTTTTAGTTAATTAAATCTTTGACCAGAGATTTTTTTTTAAATATATTTTGTTTTTATAATTATTTCTATTATTATTTGTTTTTATTTAAATTCACATTAATATCGTTAAAAGTGAGATTAATATCATTTAAGGAATTTAATCTAACAAATAAATGGATTTAACAATCAAAAATTCATTTATACGATTGAATTATATAGTTGCTAATTAGTTAGTTAACTTATTTTCGTTTTAATTGTTAATTACTTAGTTTTTTAGTAATTAATTAGCTAGTCTTATATTCGGAAGAAAAATATTTATATTATGTATTTTTAGAAGTTATTTATTAAAAACAAATTAAGTATTTTATTTATGAAGAGTGTAAATGTATGCAGTTTTTGATTAAAAGTGAAATATTTTTTTTTCAGTAACTGATTAAAGAAATGATTTTATTAATATCTGACATTACAAAGTGGTTTTTCTTACTAATTTTATGGTAGTATGTCTCTTGGATCTGGGTAATTATCGATAAGTTTTAATCGATATTTCAACATAAATTAAAAAATATGCAATTTGAATTATGTGACGTTTTAATCGGTTTTTATTAATCTTCAACCCAATGAATATCACTTTTAAGTTTGCATTAATTTTTTTTTTTTTTGAATTTTGTGTACAGATTTTCATTGACTTTTTATACTTTACTTTTAATACTTGATTTTATTTATTTTTTATGCTAAACTTTATTGGTTTATGAATAATGTGCAAAGAAATTCGCGTCGCAATAGATTTTCAGATAATATTAATAATAGATTTGGTGTCAGAATAGATTTTTATATTTCTAGTTAAATGTTATTAAATAAACTATCTTAGATATATTGTATTATAGTTAAATGATGATAGTTATTGAATTTTGGTAATGGATGTTTTATGGATTTTCATTTTGTATTCATATAAATTATTTGTTGCTATTTTTCTGTTGAACAAATTTTATTTTTATCCTTATAGTTTTTAGAATCTTTTTGTAATTTGAACAATTTCTTTCATACTGAAATAACAAAATTTTCACATTTTTTCAATTTTTAAGTAAATCTTTTACCAGTGATTATTATTTTTAAATATATTTTTTTTTTTATAATTATATTCACTTTTAAAATAGGATTAATATCATTTAAAAAAAAGAATTAGATCTTACAAATAAATGGCTTAAATAACTAAAAATTCATTTGTACGAATAAATTCTTTATTTGTACAAACTATTTATTTTCTAATTATTATAAAAAGCTATGATATTATCTAAAATGTATTTGAATTGAGATTGCTTACTCTAACATGGTTCCGTACGAGAATTAAGTTTCACTTTCTAATTCATAAATTAGGAGCTCTATAAGCTTAAAAAATAATTTTTTAAAATATGTCGTTTATGTATGTTTTATAGTAGTTTAATAAACCATACTTTTATATCAGGATTTTTATTAAATAAATATATTTCAGTTTTTATTAAATGTAACTGAAATACAAGACCCATCAGAAATACGAGTAAAGCTTAAGGAATACAATTATTTTATAATATTATGTCTTAAATATTTTTATAATTTTTCCTTTTAGGAATACAATTAGTAGTATGTATTAAATAAATTAAATACAAATGAGAAATTTCTAAATTAATTTATCTCAATATAAACAATTACCCAGATATCATGAAAAACCAAAATAAATTTCTAAATATATTTTGTAAGACTCTCATATTTATTTTCTTTCGGTATTATAAACAATCTTTTCTTTGGCATAGCTGCTAGACAAACCACCCCATATTCTACCCATTTGCACATCGATAGAATGCTAATGCTAAGAAAATCTCACAGAATGAAGCAGTATTTCAGAGAGCTATTCGACTAAATGGACTCTATAAAACCACTCAGTACTGTACATTTAATACTTCTCACGTCTATAGTCTCGGTTTTTATGGTGACGGTCGCAGTTCTCTCTCCGATACCGAGGATGCTCTTTGTAGACATTCTCGCTCTATTTCATTGCGGTTTACTTTCTGTGCTGGTTTATTGTTCTGTCTGGATGTTGGAATTCCGCACTGAAAGTCCACAAAGTCAGTAAACTAGTTCAGCAGACAGAGTGCGGTATCATACGGAATAAAAGGAAACGAATTAATTTTTTTTAAACAAATGTATCTAAGTGTAACGCTTTTCATGCATTGATGTCCATAATTACTATTTCACTAAAACCATAAACAGGTGAAAAGTAAAATGCATCGTATTTCATCATACTAAAGTAGTATGTGTAGGGCAATTAGTTAAGATATTGCAAGTTAGTATGTACAAGGTGATTATAATTAATGTTCCACGTTCAAAATGCTGTAAATAAAGAACCCTCGTCAAAATGAGTTCAAATTTGAACTGAAGATACTTGAAGAAGGGGAAATGATATGGCAGTAGATAAATATTCCTCCGATTTTTCCATTCAAAGTGGTATGACCTTGCAATGGTGGATGGGCTTTTCCATTAATATTGTCACAACTGTTGAATGACTTGGAAGTCATTTCTTCCGTCAAAAAAACCAAAACAATCAAGCACATTGAACATTAACTTACAGTTTGTTTAATGTGTAGCAAATACGTTGTCATTTCGATTCAAAATATCACTGGCAGCCGAATTCACTTTCTTTGTACCGTTTCAAATGCCTTACTCTTTCACCATTCTTCAAGTATCTTCAAAATTGAACTCATTGTGACGAGTGGGTTTTTTTGCAGCATTCTGAAAGTGATACTTTAATTATAATCACTCTGTATATTGTAATTTATATCGATGGTAAAATTAGTGTGTACAGGCTGATTATGAAAAAAAAAATTATCGATAGAGTCACCTAACTATCATTCACAAAAATTTAAAGAAATTTTGGTTTAAGGTATTTTGAGTATGTGCTCAGTAATACGAAAAACAATTTTTAACGGTTACAGTTGAAATGACACGAATGGCAATATCTACTTTTTTAAAGGAAAGTGATCTCAAAAGCAAAAAAGCCATCAATAAATGTATCAAATTAGTCTTAAGCTTTTTAATTATAAATTAAAATATCAATTTATTCTTAAAATGCTTTTTTTGGCAAAAACCTGATTTTTGATGTTCCTTCTTCTCGATAACTATGAAACATTAGAATTCAATTTTTTATAGACACTTATATTATGCTATAAAACAAACTCAAACACAGAGGGTTTTATGATTCGTTAAGAATTATTTATTTTAGGCACTGAATAATTATCCAGAAATGCTAATTTAAGTGATTTTCAATAGTAATTAATAATAATTTTTAATTTTTATTCAGAAACAAAAATGGTTTTGTTAAAGTATATAAAACATGTTATTCAAGTACCATAAAAATTTCAAAACCTTATTTTTCACAAATTTTGAGATAAAAGTACACAAAGTTGGAGAATTTAACATGACACAAGATAAGGTTTACCTGGTCCCTTTAATTATCAGTTCACGCGATATGCAAGACTAAAAATAGATTAAATATAATTATCCAAACATATTTTTATATGATTAGTATTGTTCAAAATAATAATTAAATTCATTCATACGAATATCATTCTAATTTTCTTTCTTTTTTGTAACAATGGCAATTATTTATCTATCAATAAGACATATCCCAATCCATTTATCATAAACACAAAAGATTCAGTTCATTACCAAAATTTGGATAGTATATCACACTAAATGAAAAAAAAATTTAATTAAAATGAATCACCAATAAAAAAAAAAAAAATCTGAAGATAATTAAAATATATCATTATTTTTATGAGGAAAGTTTAATGTCATTAGTACGAAACCGTCCGGTGGATATTTATTAGTTTTCGATTAATTCTGAAATTTTTTCTAATTAATTAAAATATCTGGATAATATTAAATCTATACAGTTTTTGATTAAAAGTGAAATATATATTTTTTTCAATAACTGATCAAAGAAATGATTTTATTAATATCTGACATATTAAATTGATTTTTCTTCCAATTTTATGGGATGGTATGTCTCTTGGATCTGGGTATTTATCGATAAGTTTTAATCGATATTTAAACATGAATTAAAAAAAAATTCATCTTCAGTTATTTGACGTTTTATACCGTGTTTATTAATCTTTATCCCCAATGAATATCGTTTTAAGTTTGCATTCATTTTTTTATTTTGTGTACTGCATTCATTGACTTTTATATCTTACTTTTTAATACTTGATTTTATTTATTTTTTATACTTAGCTTTATTGATTTATGAATAATGTTCAAAGTAATTCGCGTCGTAATAGATTTTCAGATAATATTAATAATAGATTTAGCATCAAGATATATTTTTATATTATATTTCTTGTTAAATGTTATTAAATAAACTATCTTTGATAGTTTATATTATAGTTAAATCATGATAGTTATTGAATTTTGCTAATGGATGTTTTACGGATTTTCATTTTGTATTGTGAATTATTTGATGCTATTTTTCTGCTAGATAAATAAATTTTTTTATCTTTATATTATTTAAAATCTTTTTGTATCTTGATCAATTTCTTTCATACAGAAAAATTGCAAAATTTTTCAAATTTTTTTATTAATTAATTAATATCTTTATCCAGTGATTTTTTAAATATATTTTTTTTATTATATTCACTTTTAATGTAAGATTAAGAACTTCACAATTAAAAAGTAATTTAATCTTACAGATCAAATGGCTTAAAGAATTAAAAATTCTTTATTTATATTTATATTTACTTAATTTATTAAAAAATATTTATTTATCTTCCTAATCCTAAAAAACATAAAAAAAACATAAATAATTTCTAACAGTATTTTCTAAGTCCTTCGTAACTTTTTTTCTCCCAATATTAAAAATAATCTTTTAACTGTTCTTTGGCATAGCTGCTAGACAAAAACCACCCCATATACTACCCATTTGCACATCGATAGAATGCTAATGTTGAGAAAATCTCGCTACTCACAGACTGAAGCAGTATTTTAGAGAGCTATTCGACTAAATGGACTCTATAAAATCGCTCAGTATTGTACACTTAATACTTCTCAAGTCTATAGTCTCAGTTTTATGGTGACGATCGCAGTTCTCTCTCCGATTCTGAAGATGCTTTCTCGCTCTATTTCATTGCGGTTTACTTTCTTTGCTGGTTTATTGTTCTGTCTGGATGTTGGAATTTTGCACTAAAAAGACCAGAAAGTCGGTAAACTAGTTCAGCAGACAGAGTGCGATATCAAATGGAATAAAAGGAAAAACTTGATATCTATAATTACTGTTTTCCTTAAACCCACAAACAAGTGAAAAATAAATTGTATGGTATACTAGCATAATAAAGTAGTATATATAGTGGGCAATTTAGTTAGGATATTATAATTTATATATATATATTAATATTTACCTCTATTGTAAATTAATATTGGCAAGGCAATTATAAAAGTACGATATATGTGTCCCTTGTATCATACGATACACGAAAACGCAATGAAATTTCTGTTTAAGATATTTTAAAGTATATTATCAAAAAACAGTTAAATTCTAACAGTTGATTATATATTGATTTAATAAGGATATATTCTCAGAAATGGAACAGATAATGATATATAATGAATTGGGGGTTAGATTTCTGAACCAAAGAACTTGTCTCGAAATGCGTCAACTGTAGCATGGGTGATATTCAAGGTGCCATGTATATCCTTGCATCATTCCATATTTTTGTCTGACGAAGTTTTGACTTTGTTTGTCTTTAGCATATCGTCTTCGCGGATTTCCTAGTAGTGTGTGTAGCCTTTGTGAAGTTGATGCTGTAGTTGTATAACCTCCTGTTGTTTTACTAGCTATCTATAACTAGACATACTTCAGGATAAATCTGTCGAGCAGAATTTCCTACTATTGGCTTGCATGAGGAGGATACGAACCCCATACATCCCTTTTAGTATATTAGCTTAAAATGGTGGTGGAAAATGGGATCTTAGCCTAGAAAATACCCTATCTACATCCTAGGTATTGCCAAATCTGCTACATTATCTCCTGTTTGTATTATATTCTGAGAAATGGGATAGTCTAATATGATGAATAGTGGGTAAGATTTCTGAACCAAAGACACAAATTCATTTAAAGAATGCCGCCCCGATAACTGGATATTCTTTAGAATGATTAATCTGTAGAACAGTCGTTCCTTCTATTGGCTTCAACAAAGATGTACGATCCTGATATATCCCCTTTAGAATATTCGCTTAAATGGGCTGTAGAAAATGTGAACGTCAAGTAGAAAATACCCTTGGATGCTTCCTAGCTATCGCCGAATCTGCTACATTCTGTCCTGTTCTGATTATATTCTGAGAAATGGAGCAGGTTAATATGATGAATAGTAGGTAGGATTTCTGAACCAGAGACACTTATCTCATACATTCATTCAAGGAATAACAGACCCTAGAACTGGACATTCTTTAAATGATTCTATGATAATGGTATGGATAATGGTAATGGTAATTATCATGAACAATCTTTAGAATGTTAAATATGTAGAACAGTAGTTCCCTTCTATTGGCTTCAACAAAGAGATTCGAGCCTCATATATCAATCACCTTTTAGAATATTCGGTTAAAATATTGATGGGAAATGTGAGGGTAAAGTTGAAAATACTCTAGGATACACCCTAACTATCGTCGAATATTCTACATTCTCTTTTTGCTTTCTGTTTGGTGGTATCCCGTCACACCATAACAGTAACACCATATTTTAAGAAATAGTTAATGTCATCTAATAGTTTAACACACATATCAATCTCAAACTCAAGTCACCAACTAATGTTCTTCAACCACAAGTTACATATTTGCTAGTGTCGATCAACCATTATTTAACCAAATAGTTTTCCTCCAAGTTTTATGAATAATGTAAAGTTCCAAACAAAACAAAACAACATTCTGAATAAAACTATCATCTTGACTTCCAAGGTGAAAATATCCATCAGCATCATCTTGCAGCAAAGCCATTTTCATTCCAAGATAAAAAAAAATGGCGACCTTTACTATCAAGACATTTTACAAGGTGACGCATGAGAGAATTTCGCCATTTTTTTGTCTCTCGTTGGCATCTGGTTTTGGTGTGGTATGAATAAATTACGCCAACGCGTGTCAAAAATCATTCGAGTTAAAACCGTTCAATATTCATTACCGGCCGCAAGAAGTTTGTCAATGCATTTTATGTACAGTCTGTTTTTTTTTTCATGCATTGAAAACTCTCAAAAGCACAGTCAATTTACCAAAAGAGAAGAAAGACTTTGGCATAAATAAACAGCAATGTAGTTTATTTCTGAAGTACAGTTTATTTTTATTGATTTAAAAATTTGCACCTGTGAAATTGATAAAGAACATCCCTTTAAATTATCCTTGCTTATTTATTTACCTTTAATTTTAATTTGTTGATTTCTTTCTTTACATCTGAATACTTAAAGATTATTTGTTGAAACATAGTCAAAAATGTTTTTATTTGCATAATAAGAGTATTACACAATTACATTTTAGATTAATCTATACATAAGTGCTTGATGGCCGAGTGACTAGCGCTCTGATGCTCGGTGCCACATGGTTCGAGTCCAGGTGGTACCATGAATGTTTGTAATGGTTCGGATTCCACTTTAAAACCGTAGATCTAGGTCTAATATGACTATAGAGGTTAGGACGTAGGCCTAACATAGAGACCCCTAAAGAAACACTTTTCTATCTCGAAATCTGCCATTATGCAATCAGCCTTGTCGCGCCTCTAATATCTATACCATCTTACATAAATTGCATATATTAATAATATATTATTATTAATTGTATATATTAATAATTGAAGAATCTATTCATAAAGTACACAGATTAATATTCTTATTCTTACTAATAATTTATGTTAGTATCCAAATATGTAGGATCATAATAAAAATATCTGGTTAAATTGTAAAAATGGGTAGAAAGAACTGAAATAAATCTCTTGGCATTGCATATGTGTTCTAAATCCCCTCGTTGACATTGAGGGCCTTGAGAAAGATTTAAAAACTGAATTTAAGGCAGTCCAAATCAAATGTAAAACGTCACATTTATGTTTCGCTATATTACTGCGGCCCAAAATTCTGGTTCTGACATGACGGGACGCCTCCACTTTTTAGCACGATTTTCAGGAATTATCTGGATGCTAGTAATGAAAAATACTTCTTTGATAATGGTGCAATTGTTTCTTGCAGACAGGATCTCGACATTTGTCACATTTCGATTCCTTATTATGACGACATATGAAGCAATATACCTACTGTCTCCTGGCACGATCTGGTCTTCTGATCATGCTAAGAGACGTTTGACTATCTGTTGCAGATTGGTTTGTTAGACTGCAAATATTGGCACTTACGTATTAACGCCACCGCAGCTACAGATTTGGCGGTTTTTAAGTGGCGCCAATCTAAACTTAAAATTTTTGTGGCAAATCATAAAATATATAAAACACTTTATTTAAAACCAAAACACTTTCAAAATTCAAAACACTTTATTTAAAAACAAAGTAGTCAATCGGATTTCGGTGGAAAATGGGCCGATATAGAGTTTAACGTAGATTCAAAACAGTCTCTATTTTGGGGCATTGGCAGCTTTTTATTGGCGCATTAGCGCAACTTCTGCTGCGGTGGCGTTAATACATAAGTACCCAAATATTTAGCATATACTTGGATGCTTTGAAAATTTATGGTGATACATAAATCGATGTTAGGGTTTTCTAGCGATGTTAAAGTTTTTGGCAATAACAAAGAACACCTTAAAAAAAATAAATACTGAATTGATTAAAAGGTTTTGCTGTATTTAATTCAGCTTATTTTAAATTTATTTTTCAAATCGTTTATAGCAACTAATACTTAAACACAACTTTTTAAACCCATATATTAAAGCAGAAAAAGTTTAAGTTGGTAATGCAATTTTATATTAGCTCTTATTTATCAAAATACAATTGAATTCAACAGTGCTCGTCATTTAATACTGTGTGTAATTAGTAATTACATTTTTATATACGAATATGGGTGACAAGATTTTATTCTTAACTTTGGTATAGTTAACATATTTTGGTATATTTATACTTAATTTTGGTATATTTAACATACTTTTTAGCATACTTACGCTTTTTTAAAACTTAGCTTTGATATAGTTAACATTTCGTCAAAAAATAATAAGTAATATCTTTATTCTTCTAAAAATTTTCATTCCTTTATATTTCTTACAATTGATCTTTTTTTATTATAAGGCAAACTTCAAAAAAAATTACAATCTATAAAATTAAAAACATTATTATCAAATGATTACATTTAGGAAAAATTATAATTAATTTAAGCAAAAAAAATGAATTTTCCGTGCTTACTTACGAAAATTTAACAAAACTATAAGTCTCTTGCTTCACGTTTAATAAACTTGTATGCGCTATTATGTTGCAATATAATTGAGAATTATATTTTTAATTATGCAAAATATTAAAATAAATGGAAATACTATTATTTTCATATAAAAATATGAAAATATAATATTTTCATTTATAAAAATATGGAAGTATGATAAAAATATGAAATTTATATTTTCATATGAATGATAAAAAAATTTCTGTGTAATTTTTTTTGTTGTTGTTGTTGTTGTTGGTCTCTTTTCACAATCATTTTGCAAAAAAAATATATTTTACAAAAAAAAAAAAATATTGCAGTTATTTTCATTAAAAAAACTTTTCTCATACTTAGTACACAAGAATATTTCATTTCTTCTTGCTATTTTGCTCTCGAACTTAAATAACTTTTTTTAATTGCTAAACTTATCCTACAGTTCTTTGAACATTGAAATTCGAACCTTTAATATAGAAAAAGAAGCATTTTTACTTGCCTAATGATGTGCAAAATTACGTGCACCCAAAAGAATCCGAAATTTTTAATCCTTCTGCAAAATCGAAAGTTGGTAGCTTTTAAAATTCTCTCTCCACTAAATGGGCCGTTAAGAAATGTTCCTATTCCAAGAAATTCCACATCCTTATTTGGCAACAGTTTAACACTTTTCTCGCTTCACTACGTGTCCACAGTTAATTAGCGCTCGCCTGTGCCTGAAGTCCAATTAGCTCCGCTTGTACCGTTACAGACAGTATTTGTTCCACCGTGACGTTGTTATTTCGTGGCCTTTTCTCAGCCAATGGTGGCTGTGCTAGTTGTAGAAGCAAGCAGTTGCCAGGTTTTTGTTTGTTGGCTTAATGGGCTGGAGAATTAAAGTGGGTTATATACCACCATGGCATCGGTTCGGCTAATTTGAAAGTGTGGAGACTGTTTTCGTATTCATGTATAATAGACATGGAAAATTTTTGCATACGTCTAATATGTGCATATATTTCGAGTTGATTTCATTTCTTGAGTATATGAATCATGTGTAATATAACTCAAATTATTTTGTGGTTGTTATACATATATTTATTATTAATTATTTTAAGGAGCTAGTAGATGTATGATAATAACCATTTATATTTAATGACATTTGGATGTGTATTAAACATGTTATTTAAACTGATGGTGAATTTTATGAACATAAACAATTGTTGCAAATTTAAATAGTTAAAATTATGGTTGCAAATTTAAGTAGTTATTAAGACTGATGTTGAATTTTATATACATATGCAATAACTGCATATTAAAAATTTAAAATTATGATTGCAAGTTTAAAAACCATGCTATTTAGCCTGATGGAGAAATTTATGTAAGTATGTAATGGTTGCAAATTTGAAATATAAAATTTTGGGTGCAATATAAGTAGTTAAAATTATGGTTGCAAATTTAAATAATTATTAATACCGATTTTGAATTTCATGTGCTGTATGCAATAGGTGCATATCTAAAATTTAAAATTTTGGTTGCAAATATAAATTAAGCATATTTTTAAGCTGATGGTGAATTTTATATACATGTAAATAGTAGAACTGATAAAAATTACTCTGAGAATATATATTTCGTTTTTGCTTCACAATTATTTTACAAATAGTATATTTTACAAAAAAAGTATTGTTGGTTATTTCGTTCAAAAACTTTTCTCATACTTAGTACACAAGAATATTTCATTCCTGCTATGCTATTCTAAAAATTCTTCCCACATTGAAATTCGAACCTTTCATATGAAAAAAAGAAGCATTTTTACTTGCCTAATGATGTGCAAAATTACATGCACCCAAAAGAATCCGGAATTTTAAATCCTTCTGCAAAATCGAAAGTTGGTAGCTTTTAAAATTCTCCCTCCACTAAATGGGCCGTTAAGAAATGTTTCTATTCCAAGAAATTCCACATCCTTATTTGGCAACAGTTTAACACTTTTCCCGCCTCAGCACGTGTCCCCAGTTAATTAGCGCTCGCCTGTGCCTGAAGTCCAATTAGCTCCACTTGTAACGCTAAAGACAGTATTTGTTCCACCGTGACGTTGTTATTTCGTGGCCTTTTCTCAGCCACTTGCGGCTGTGCTAGTTGTAGAAGCAAGCAGTTGCCAGGTTTTTTGTTCGTTGGCTTAATGGGCTGGAGAATTAAAGAGGGTTATATACCACCATGGCATCTGTTCGGCTAATTTGAAAGTATGAAAACTGTTTTCGCATTCATGTATAATAGATATGATGGAAAAATGTTGCATACATCTAATATGTGCATATTTTCAAGTGGATATCATATCTTGAGGATTTGAATAGGTCTAATATAACTCAAAATATTTTATGGTCGTTATACATAAATTTATCTGTTTTCTACAACTATTATTTATTATTTTAAAGAGCTAGTAGATGTATAAATCGAAACACTAATATTTAATGAAATCTGGATATATTATTAGCATGTTATTTAGACTGATAGGGAATTTTATGTATGTATGCAACGGTTGCAAAGTAAAAAAAAAACCCACATATTATTTAAACTGATGTTGAATTTTATGTACATATAAACAGTAGAACTGATAAAAATTACTCTGAGTATATATATATCGTTTTTGCTTCACAATTATTTTACAAATAACACATTTTACAAAAAAAAGTATTGTTGTTTGTTTCTTTCAAAACTTTTCTCATACTTGGTTGACAGGAATATTTCATTTCTTCTATACTATTTAGATCTCGAACTTAAATATCTTTTTTAACTGCTAGACTTATCCTACAATTCTTCGCACATTGAAATTCGAACCTTTACATGAAAAAAGAAGCATTTTTACTTGCCTAATGATGTGCAAAAATTACGTGCACCCAAAAGAATCCGGAATTTTTAATCCTTCCTCAAAATCGAAAGTTGGTAGCTTTTTAAAATTCTCCTTCCACTAAATGGGCCGTTAAGAAACGTTTCTATTCCAAGAAATTCCACATCCTTATTTGGCAACAGTTTAACACTTTTCCCGCCTCGGCACGTGTCCCCAGTTAATTAGCGCTCGCCTCTGCCTGAAGTCCAATTAGCTCCACTTGTACCGCTACAGACAGTATTTGCTCCACCATGACGTTGTTATTTCGTGGCCTTTTTCTCAGCCAATGGGGCTGTATGTTATAGAAGCAAGCAGTTGCCAGGTTTTTTGTTCGTTGGCTTAATGGGCTGGAGAATTAAAGTGGGTTATATACCACTATGGCATCGGTTCGGCTAATTTGAAAGTGTGGAAACTGTTTTCGTATTCATGTATAATAGAGATGGAAATATGTTGCATACATCTACAATGTGCATATATTTCAAATTCATTTCGTATCTTGAGGATTGAATTAGGTGAATATGACGCAAATGTTTTATGGTTGTTATACATAAATTTATTTGTTTTTAGCAACTATTATTTATTATTTTAAAGAGCTAGTATATAGATGAATCGAAACATATATGTTATCGAAACATATATATGACTGATGGTGAATTTTACATGCATGTGCAATGGTTACAAATTTAGTATTTAAAAATTATGGTTGCAAATTTAAAAAGTTATTTAGGCTGATGGTGAATATTATTGTTCATGTGCAATGGTTTCAAATTTAAAATGAAGGTTGCAAATTTAAATATTTGAAATTATGGTTGCAAATTTAAATGGTTAAAATTATGGTTGCAAATTTAAATAGTTATTTAGCCCTGACGGAGCATGTGCATTACGCACATATGCAATGGTTGCATATTTAAAATTATGGTTGCAAATTTTAAATTTTGGTTGTAAGTTTAAAATAAATGTTATTTAGACTGATTGTGAATGTTATGTAAATTTATAATGGCTGCAAATTTAAAAATCAAAATTTATTTTTGCAAATTAAAAATAAATATGTTATTTATACTGATGGCCAGTTTTATGTGCATATGCTATGATTTAAATTTTACAATTACGGCTGAAATTTAAATAGTTAAAATTATAAATAGTTAAAATTATAAAATTTTTGGTTGTAAATTTGAAATAAAAAAATTGTTATTTAGATTGATGGGGAATTTTATGTATGTATGCAATGGTTACAAATTTAAATAGTTATTTAGACTGATGGTGAATTTTATGGTTGATTATAGACAATGGTTACAAATTTCAAATTTAATCAAAATGGAAAATTATAACTTAAGTTCTATTATTTGTTAGATAAAGTCTTAAATATGAAGTTTTAATATAAATATCTTTCAAATTCATTTCTGGTGTTGCCAACAAGAAAAGATACGGCATAATTGTTTTTTTACCAGTTTATTAAATATTATATCATGTTAAAAGAAAAATAGGTTTAGTTGAAATCTAGCTAGATTTGAAAAACGTTTAAGCTATTTTTTTTTTAAACTTACTATTACTTATGCTTTTAAGCGTCAAATGATATTTAACTTACATATACAAAAGTCAATGCTAGATGAACAAAAATAAATTGATAAAATTTAGGAAATTTTGAGGAGAAGGCACTATTCGTTGAGCAACGACGAGTTAAAACTGCCACAAAAACTGTCCGTATTTGTTTATAACATTTGGCATCCCATCGCACACCCGAATCGAGCTAAATGTCGTATCGGAGGTCGCCAAGGCCACTGAAGCATAAAAGTCAAAATGTAAAATCTTTGTGAATAAAATAAATAATATTTTCCATCATTATTATGAAGAATTTAAATCACAAATATAAAAGATATTTCCGCTTTTAAAGCATAGCGGAGAAATTTGTTTATTTTAAATAAGTTGACTAATTCAAAACTTGAAAGCGACTCAGCAATAGGGAAATCATTCAGCATAATCAATACTCACCCATTCATGAGTATTACTGAACGTAAGCAATTTTAAGTGTCATTCACAAGATTGTTATTCATGAATTCAGCTGATATTTCTTGCACTCATTAAAAATGAATACTTTCGTAGAGGAAGTCAAGGAGGGCATCGGAAATATGAAAACGGCGATTCAAATGCGATATCCCCAAGGGACGGGAATGCTGTTTCTAATTCTAATGTTTTTTACTTTTAACTCGTTTCATTAATGAAGCGTTTATGTCAAGAATATTCACATTTACATGCATATTGATTTTTATGCAATGCGATTCTTAATTCACGGTCCAAAAGGAGAAATACTCTCAGTTTTTCAAACACTAATGGAGTAGTTTATATTTATATCAGTTTAGTTTTTAACGAATGACCTAATAAGTGGATTTGTAGGCTTGAAAATTCTTCAATTTGTCTCAATAGAAAAATAGTGCCCAAAATGTTATAATGCTACTTTCAGAATGTTCGTTTCAAATTGTGATGCTGAAAGCGTGAATGTGTTGCTACAGCATCATGGATAAGGCGAATTTGCTATATTATGACTATTCTATTCAAATGTCTTTAAAAAATTTTTTAAATTGTAATCGGTAAAATTGTAATTGAAATTAAAAAAATTTGAATTTAATGTAAGAACAAATTGCATAATAGCAATTTTAAATAAGTAAACTAAGAAAAAAGTATCGAATAAGTAATAAATAAATAAAAAAATGCAGAATTTAAAACGATTTTTCTTCACGTGAAAAATTGAATAATAATAATAAATAAATGAAAAAACTATAGCATTCCAAAAGATTTAATAAAATCACTTGAAAGAAATTTTAAAAATAATAATAAAAAAAATACAATTCCAAAAAAGAAGTTTAAAAAAATAATAAATAAAGACAAATTATACAATTTCAAACAATTTTATAAAATCACGTGAAATAAATTTTCACAGAATTCCAAACGATTTTTCTTTCACGTGAAAAAAAAATTAAATAATAATAATAAATAAAAGAAAAAAAGAAACTATAGAATTCTAAACGATTTTTCTTTCACGGGAAAAAATTAAATAATAATAAATAAAGGAAAAAAAAAGAAACTATAGAATTCTAAACGATTTTTCTTTCACGGGAAAAAAATTAAATAATAATAATAAATAAAAGAAAAAAAAAGAAACTATAGAATTCTAAACGATTTTTCTTTCACGGAAAAAAATTAAATAATAATAATAAATAAAGGAAAAAAAGAAACTATAGAATTCTAAACGATTTTTCTTTCACGTGAAAGAAATTAAAAAAAAATAATAATAAATAAATAATAATTAAAAAAAAAAAAAATCCAAACCATGTCCAGAAAAAAAAGCACTCAAAAGATACTGAATAAGAAAAGCACATGAAAATAACTTAAATTCAAGCAGCAAAATATACGAATAATAATAGCTCGTGAAAGAATTTTTAAAAAATAAATAAACTTAATAAGAAATGTTGAAAGTAGTCCAGGACATCACTGACCCACTCTCCCCAAAACAATACCCATATATTTTCTGGATAATAATATACTCAAATTGTGAGGTTAGCACTAATACTTTATTACTTTTCGATATTTTATATGAAATTGCAATAGTCATGGTACTGTTTTGTACAAATTTTAAACTTTTTCCATTTCAATCCGAAAGAGTTATTAATCATTGTATATTAATATTTTAATTCATTTACACCCTGATAATACTGTATACCATATTTTTTAATGTTAAATTAATATATTGCTAACTTATAATGTGATAAATATGTTGAAATTTGGTAAGAACTTTTTGAATAATCATTATGAAGAAATAGCGAGTTTTTAAAGGTCATGTTGCCTTTTCAGGGTCAATGTTGCGATTAGAATAAAAAACTTTTTCTTCTAAATGTTCTGCGCCCTCTAATAAAATAAAATAAAATTTTTATTTTGATTTTTAAAAATCATTCAGTTGTTCTTCTGTTTCGTATCAATTTTAATATTATAATGGATAAAGCAACTTTTAAAAATCTGGTAAATTTACCAATTTATGAAACAATCGTAGTATACCTATTTAATTCCAAGTCTTAGTATTCTTTAGCTGTAACTAGTTAAATAAAGCAGATTGTGCAATTCACATAAAAAAACCGGGTTTTCATCAATAAATCTTCATGAATTAACACAGACATAAACTTAATTTTACACTTCACCAAGTATTTTGGCCTGTGTAATTAAGGTGCAAGCAGTTTTCATTGAAGAAGGCATACAGACAGCAATGAAATCGAAACTGACATAAAACCATAAATCGTTAGATAAAAATATCTGAAGTCATTTCCGAGTTAATTACATAGAATCGGCTTATTTATGCTTCAAATTAACAATACTATCTTTCCATTTATCTTAGGAACTGAAGAGATGAGATTAAAAAAAAATAAAAGGCATTTTTAGAATTGGTTTAAGTACAGATAAAAAAAAAAGAAACAAACAAAACATGGTAAGTTTTCATCCTCAGATTAATGACAGAGTTTAATGGCAACAGAGAATAAAGATAAAAGAAACACTTGCAGTCACTAGATAAAACGGATACAGAAAAAGTCTGATCCAGTGATTCAAAGTATTTTTTGTGGCAACAGTGGTATCAGAGTAGAAATATTCTTTGCGCAAGACTATCTCGGGAATAGAAAATGTTCTAAACTATATCATTCCGCTCGAAGTATAGTTCGAATTTTTATCGTATAGATGAAATTCCAGGATGGATTTCAGACAAAAAATTAAATCTAATTAATAAAAAGACTTATTTTATAATTTGTATTAAATATATGGATATTGTAACATCTCGGCCTATTTTATAACAGCTTCTAGAAGAGGGCCACTTTCAGGTTCATGGAAACACTTTAATTTTAATATATATATATATATATATATATATACACACATAGACTAACAAAGACTAACTTTTTAACAAAGAAATTAAAAATAAAATTTGATCACAAGTGCAGGATTATATCACAGGTACAGTACACTCCAAATACGGAGATTTTTCATAGTTCTCAATTTTATGTCAAATCTACTTGTTTGGTCTACGGCAGAACCTTAATTATCACACCGCGTGATACACAAAAACACAAGGGGGCTCACTTTGAAAAACAGGTGGAAATTCCGGCCTATTCAGTTATTTCAGAGAAAAACAGAGGAAAAAACACTTCTCGTCGACTCGTCGCAAAATTATCTCCCTTCTTCACCAAAAAAAAAAAAAAAAACTTTTAAGACAATCCGTCAAGAAGGGGGAGGGGCTCAGCTTCCCTGGCATCTCATTTGAGTAGACATTTCACAGCTCATGGTCTATCACGAATCACAAAGAAACAACTCATGATGTAGTCCATATTCAATCTGTAATTATTTCAACCTGTGAATGCCACACAGACATTCGCTAATTTACTGTGTCTCATTATACATGACGCTACTATCAGATTTGAGTGCCAGGTTGTTCTCATTAGTACAAAATACTAATTGCATGTAATATAGCTACCCACAATACTGCTCGTCTGCTATTAATAGTATATTAATAGTTTATAATATATTTTTAAAGAAACTGTAAGTAAAGCATTCCACAAATGTTAGGGTTAACAAATATAAACATTTTAATAGATTCTTCTTATATTTGCTCCAGAATTATATTTTTTCATATATTTGTCAAAATATTGTAATTCATATTACAAACTTTATATTGTAACAAACAGAGATATTAAGGCAATTAAAAATTTATTGCATAGAAATTCTTTGTAGCTTGGTATCTATTCCAAAAAGGATTATTATCTATTTTGCATAAGAAAGAGTATTTTATATGAGTGAAAATTACATTTTAATTTTATTATTTTTTATGAATAAAAGAATTCTTTTCATCTTTAAAATAATGAAAAAAATACTTTTTTTTTTCGTAATCAAACTTTTTTGTTCAAAAGTAATATTAAATTTTAACAAGGAATATATATAAAAAAAAAAATTAAGTCATTAATCTAAATCTAATTTTTAAGTCAAAAATTTGTCACTATATTGCAGAGAGTCCTTTATAAATAATTTTCATTCATTTTTTTTTAAGTTTATCTGGCGCCATTTATTGGTAGATATATGCAGCTTAAATTTAAAAAAAAAAATAAAATTAAATTAAATTTAATGAATGCATTAATATCCGTAAAAACTGTATTAACATCCAATGTCCTCCACTACAAGTTCAAAAAAATGTATTTGAACTTGAGTGGATGAATAAAATGTATTTTATTAAGGATTGAAAGTTTGAACAAGATATATATAAGGAGAGTGTGAGCTAATAGAAGGAGTTGAATAAAATTAAGTTTATTTAAATTTAGCTTAATTTTTAGCTTAAAAGCCAAAATTAAGATAAAATAAAATTAAACTTAATAAAATGAAATTAATTTTAAGATAAATTTAAGCTTAAATAAAAATAAATTTTTATTTTAAAACTTATTTTAGGACTTAGGAAACTTATTTATAAAGAAATAATTTAATTTTAAATACATTATGTATAAAAAAATATTATTATTATTTTGTTGAATTTTTTTTTATTCACGAAATGATTTTTAAAGTAAGTCAAAGTTTATCCATGAAACAAATATTTCTAGACATTAAAAAATAATTTTAATGATGCTGACACAGTTTTTTTAAACACACTTCATTGTCTAGACATTTAAAAGTAAACTAAAGTTGTACTTCACCCTAATGAGAAGAAACTGAAGTTAAAAGAAAATCATGTCTTTGGCTCTTCATTTGCTCAAATTCCCTCAATATTCTCACCCTCAATGAATGGTCCATTACTCCTTCAGACCGTTAAAAATTGAACTAAACATTTACTGTTGGAACAAAACAAAACGGAGACAGACTTCCGCTAAACGAATGGTGAAAGAAAGCCATTTCTTCTTTTACGGAGAACAACTTCATATTTTGCAGAAGCTACCAGAACCATTTCCTCTACCAAACCCCCATTAATTTTATTTCAAGAGAAGAAAAAAAAATTGTAACCTTTTCAAAATCGAAAAAGATGGAAAACGCTCTGAAGTGAAGCTGCGAATTACGCCCTGTTACACAAAAAGGATTTAAAACCGTTTCCATTCTTAAATCTACTTCGCCATTTTTCACTTTTTATAACTTGTTTTTCTGTTATATATATACATTTTTTTTATTATTTCCGGTATTCTTGCGCCAACAGTTTTATCATGTCTGTTTTTCGTGGATTTCTCAGAATAAGATTCCAACATTTACTTCCAAAGAACGTTTTCACGAAACACATTTCTTTAGCAAGGTCTGCCATTTGTAATTCTAGGGTTAAAAAAAAATTTCGTATACCGGCGAGGCTCTAGTGTGACTAATGATACAGAGAGAGGTTGAAACGAATGCTTGGACGCCATTTTTCGACTTGTCAGATTAAGAGTAAAAGTTGAGAAGTATTCTTTTCCCAGTGAAATGCAGGATAATCAATCTTTTTGGCGGGAAAAGTAGCTGGAAACTTAACTTTTCCCCGCTTTGGAACATGTTTAGATTGATTTGATTGCTCAGGCCAATGAATTAACAATTCTAATGACCCTGTTGCATGTGGAATACCGGGACATGGAATGTATATTTCGTGATTGGGGTATATAATTTAAGGGAAGTTTTCAATCTGGCTTTTCTTAGAATTCAAAGGAGGTTTGTGGTTAAAGGGATAAATAGAACGTTATCCATTTATTCAGGAAATGCGTAAAAAGTTTGATCATTTATAAATTTTACTGACTTAAAAGTATTTCTGATTGCATTCAAAACGAAGGATCGTAAATTGTATTTATCTTCATTTTTTAAATAGAATAAAAATCTCTTATGTAATTCAAAAAAATTTGAATCTTTATATATTTTTAATGGAATACTTTTAAAAACCTTCATTAATTTTGAACCAAATAAAAAAATGATTAAAAAAGCAAGTAAAATGTTTGATTATTTATAAATTTTGCTGAGGTGAAAGTATTTCTGATTGTATTCATAAAGAAGTATCGTAAATTTTATCTTGGTTTTTTTTAATAGAATATAGCATTTTTCTTTTTTATGTATTACAAAGAAATTAGAATCTTTATATGTTATTAACTAAATACTTTTAAAAATTTTGAAAAAGTTTGACAAGAAGAAAATTTAGAAAAGTTGAAAATGCTTTGAGTAATATTAAAATATTTTAAATAAAAATGTACATGAGGCAATACGTGTTGAAACTATACTAAAAGTATGCAATACTTAATTATTTAGTGTTACAAAAATTAGTTTTTGCATTAATATATTCCTATTTTATGTTTTTAGTAATACTGAAGAATTTATTCTTTAATTAAACCTAAAAAATATTCTTTATATAGTATCAAGAAGACAGGATGAATTCAATATTACTGGTCTTAATAAAATAAAAAATAAAACTTATAATTCTATACTTGAATAAGAACCAAAGGCTAAACTTAAGCGATTTATACGATTTATAAATAGCCGACAATAGTATTATGGAATGTATTTACATGAGTGATATAAAAGTATCATTTAGATAAAAGGAATTGTAGAAAAATCAACATTAATTAAATAAAATACAAAATGCTGCGATTTTTCCCATTAAGTCTTGAAATCGGAATTATATCAACATATGTAACAACGATTTAATTCATATTGCATGAAATTAGTGATGTAGTACCAAACTCGTAGGAATGGTACTTCATTGTATAAATGGAATATGTAATACCAATTCGTAGGAATGGTGTTATGTATATTCCTGTTGTAGTGATATGAATTGAATTCCGGTAATTTAATTTCGAATCGTTTATCTTAAAAATCAGCTTTTGTTTTACAGAAATAATTCAAATAGAATTTACTATTTTTTTAAAAATCCCCTTGTTTCCTTTAATGTTTGCTTTTTATTCAATTTGTTAATTTTACTCAAACTCTCCGAGATTATCTCGTCGGCTATGTTCAAATTTAAAAGTGAATGAGAAAGAACTCGGTTGTCCCTTGGAATAGGAGTTTGGCATGTAAAAGGTGCAGTTGCAGTTTGTCAAAAAGATTCGTACAGAGAGTCAAAGTATGGGCTGTTCACTCGATGTTTTTGCCATCGTGATTGAAGGATGAAGGTACATACCAGATCATAAAGAACCATTTTTCTTTCTTTTTTTTGTATCGCATAATTCATTGGATGTGTAGAGTCTTTGGCCTATTTTTGGAAGTCTTCTTCCATTGAAAATTCCAATGAAATTGATTTTTTTCTTTCTTTCATTTATCAGAAAAATCTTTACTCAAAGTCCCTTGAAAGACTACTTTAAAAAACATATGAGAAGATTGTGACCATTTTGAGTTCTTATCTGCAGTAAAATTTCTCAATAAGACATCCCATTTATAGTGAATACTCCTTAGAGGTTATTTCTTACATTATATAGAATTTTCGTCCTTTAAATGTAGGAAAAGGTCTATAGATTACTCAAGTTGTATTTACAACAGGTCCTACGGCAGCAAAATATGGAAAACGTTTACTAGCATCTTACATCATGAGCTCGTGTTGAATTGATTAGGGATAACAAAAGGATATTTACTTCACAAGTGTCCAGAAGTTAGGTCATAAAATATTTTTTTTTAGTTTAACAGGTCTTTTAAAAGTGTTAGTGGTTGATAAATGATTGCTAATCCTAAAAAGGTGAAATTTTTATGTTAACTAAAAGGGAATTCGTATTTTTACTGTGATAAAAAGATTCCTCTAATTTTGTGCGGCATGATGAACAATTGTCTGGCTATTGGCACCTGTTCGAATCTTCGCGATGGCATGGAGGATTTTTAAAGATTAACTTTAAACTTTTGATCTCAGCCTAATTAGCCTAAAGGGTGCACAAAATAACTGTAGAGTGACAAACCAAACCTCTAATTTTATATACATTAAGTTTTTTGCTAAAGTTGGTCAAATGAATCTTAAGTGGTAATTATTAATACAATTATAAGATTTGATTACTTTTGCATGTAGCTATCAAATATTTGTTTCTGGTATGCTTAAATAAAATTAAAATTCTGAATATTTTTTAATTAGTTAAATTTTAATCATGATGTATTTATATGAAATACTTTCAACGTTCTTCAATCATATTAGACTTGGACCTACAATTTAACGTGAATTACGAAGCACTACAAGCATTCATGACACTGTCGGGAATGAAACTTGTAGCAATAGCCACACATTATTTATTTTTAATAATAAAAATATAGTTTAAATATTAGCAAAATTTGTCGTGGTATAGTAGTAAATATAAATTTTAAACCAAGCTAAATATTTTAGAGGATCAAAGCAGATATTATATTTATGATAGGTTATTTTTTTAAAAAAAGTTTCCATTTCACCATTTTATTAAGCCTACTTTTAGAATGTTTGCTGTATTTAGGGTTCGAACTGAGAATATTCATGGGGTTGTTACCATCGATAAAAATGAGCTTGGATCCTAAGAATCTTTTCACTGTGAAAAATGGTCTTGGGAAAAATCAATGTGTGTGGTGCTGAAAAATGATGAATATTTAACACTGGTATGATAAATGGAATTTTGAGATGGCTATTGCGAAAAAAAGCGTTTAAAAGGAAAGGAAAGCTGTCGATAACTTATCAAAAAAAGTTCCATATGGTAAATATTTGATGTTCGACTTATTTAAGATGTTCCAAAGCTGACAATAATTTTATTTCATGTCTTTAACCAAAAAAAAAAAATAATAAAGATGCTTAAATCTGCTCGGCAAATTTCAATTTATCAGTGAACATTCGAGCACGGATGAATAAACTCAGGAATAATGCCAAAGTTTAATAATGCAACAGATATATGATGCAATTGATTGGAATACTGTAAGAATGGCCAAATTCAATATCCACATGAATATAGCAATGTTGAATAAATCAAGAACTTCATGAATAATGAAGTTCTTGATTTACGAACGAGTTCTTGATTTATGAAGTTCTTGATTTTTTTCAAGACTAGGAACCTTTTCATCTTTTTGATTCAAGAATCTGCAAAAGATGAAAAGGTTCCTAGTCGTTGAAAAGAAAAGACAGCTTTCCCAGAGGAATTTTAATAAGCACTATTCCGCATTTGCGTATCACGTGTTAAAACCCGGAAAACTCCTACCAGTAGTCCGCCTCACTAGGCAAGAGACGGAACATCACAAACGCCATCGAATCTTCTCTTTTTTGAAACAGTGTCTACAAAAAAGCCGCCAGTTGATTGAATCTCAGCTTTAATGCCTACCAGTAGAGCACTGAGTCACGAGTCGGCCAAACTATAACTGTGAAACATGATAATGATTGCACTTTTTACATTCTAATTCTTTTATTTTTTTTTTGCTTCTAATATTTTCTTTGGATATTTTATGAAATATTTATTTAACTGAAATAATGAATATTTTAAGTTACTATGACTGATTTGTTCAAGAATGTATCAAGTGCGCGATAAATTAAAATATTTTCACTTCTTTGATACCAAACATTTGTTGGAAATTCCAAACCTTCAACCTCCTTAAATCACGACCTTAAGCTACTACTCACGACACAATAAACCTCCATCCCAAACGCGTCACGAACTTAAACCTTATAAATTGGATCACACAAATTCGATGGATACTCCAGAAAATTTTCTTTTTCAATGGAACTACCAATCTCGGATATAGGACACTGTTTGCGAACTATAGTACCAAAATCCAACCCCCTTTACCCTGAAATCTTATTTTCGAACCCTAAAAAAAAAAAAAGAGATCCAGTGCTTAGAAGTATCAATCCTTGCAGTCCATCTAATCAGCAGAAATCCTTTAATCCCCATAGATGCACATTCAATGAACTGCTGATGGGTATAGGTATCCCCACGGGACTTGAAATCACCAAAGAAAATGTTTAATACAGGAAAAGAAAAAAAATGCAGTCTAATACAGCCAGTACATTTACTATCATCCAAGTATTTGCTTTCATTTGGGGGCCCACAGATCTGATGGTTCCATGTAATCCTTTTCGTAGTACATAATTTGGTGGATGAAAACCGTGTCGTTACAGATAATGTAAGTGTGGCAACAGAATACAGTTTCTAATCTTTTAAAAAGATTTTTATAAAGTGTCAAGAGGAGTGAGTAAAAGGCGAATGAAATTGCGACGTGAAAAAGTTCTCACATGTATAAAAAATGCAAAAAAAATAATAATAATATTTATGCCTTAAGTGTCCAGAAATCGGGTCTTGAAATAATTTTTTTTTTTAGTTTAACAGGCCTTTCAAAAGTGTTATTGGCTGATAAATGATTGCTAATCCTAAAAGCGGAAATTTTTATGTTAACTAAAAGGAATTCGCATTTTTACTGTGATAAAAGATTCCTCTAATTTTATGCGGCCAATTGGCTAGCTATCTGGCGATTGGCACCTGTTCGAATCTTGGCGATGGCATGGAGGATTATTAAAGATTAACTTTAAACTTTTGGTCTCAGCCTAATTAGCCTAAAGGGTGCATAAAATAACTGTAGAGTGACAAACCAAACCTCTAATTTTATATACATTAAGTTTTTGCTAACGTTGGTTAAATGAATCTTAAGTGGTAATTATTAATGCAATTATAAGATTCGATTACTTTTGTATGTAGCTATCAAATATTTGTTTCTGGTATGCTTAAATAAAATTAAAATTCTAAATATTTTTTTAAACTTAATTAAATTTTAATCATGATGTATTTATATGAAATACTATGAACGCTCATCAGTCATATTAGACATGGACTTACAATTTAAAGTGGATTACAGAAGACTACAAGCATTCATGGCACCGCCGGGACTCGAACATCAAACTTGGCAATAGTCACACATTATTTATTTTTAATAATAAAAATATATTTTAAATATTAGCGAAATGTGTCGTGTCATTGCATAGTAAATATAAATTTTAAACTCTAGCTTGAATATTTTCAGTGGATCAAAAAAAATATTTATAGATATTATATTTATGATAGGTTGCATTTTTTTAAAGTTTCCATTTCGATATTTTATTAAGCCTACTTTTAGAATGTTGACTGTATTTAGGGTTTCGAACTGAGAAAATTCATGGGGTGTTACCTTCGATAAAAGGAGCTTGGATCCTAAGAATCTTTTCACTGTGAAAAATAGTCTTGGGAAAAATCAATGTAATGGTGCTGAAAAGAGATGAATATTTAACACTAATGATAATGGAATTTTTGATCCACGGCCATTGCGAAAAAAAGCTCTTAAAAAGAAGCAAAGTTGTCGAGAACTTATCAAAAAAAAAAAAAGTTCCATATGGTAAATATTTGATGTTCGACTTATTTAAGATGTTCCAAAAAGCTGACAATAATTTTATTTCATGTCTTTAACCAAAAGAAAAAAATAAATAAATAAAAAGATGCTGAAATATGCTCAGAAAATCTCAATTTATCATGTGTGAAAATTCTAGAATGGATGAATAAACTCAGAAATAATGCCAAAGTTTAATAATGCAAGTTGTATATGAATCAATTGATTGGAATACTGCAAGGATGGCCAAATTCAATAGCCACATGAATATAGCAATGTTGAATAGACCAAGAACTTCATGAAGAATAAATTGTTCAAGAATCTCTAAAAGATGATAAGGTTCCTAGTCGCTGAAAAAGAAAGACAGACTTTCCGAGAGGACTTTTTAATAAACACTATTCCGCATTTGCGTATCACATGTGGAAACCCGGAAAACTCGTACCAGGTAGTCCGCCTCACTAGGCAAGAGACGGAACATCACAAAAACGCCATCGAATCTTCTCTTTTTTGAAACAGTGTCTACAACAAAGTCGCCAGTGGATTGAATCTCAGTTTTAATGCTTACCAGTAGAGCACTGAGCCACGAGTCGGGCAAACTATAACTGTGAAACATGATAATGATTGCACTTTTACATTCTAATTCTTTTATTTTTTTGCTTCTAATATTTTCTTTGGATATTTTATGAAATATTTATTTAACTGAAATAATGAATATTTTTAGTTACTATGACTGATTTGTTCAAGAATGTATCAAGTGCGCGATAAATTAAAATATTTTTCACTTCTTGATACCAAACATTTGTTGGAAATTCCAAACCTTCAACCTCCTTAAATCACGACCTTAAGCTACTACTCACGACACAATAAACCTCCATCCCAAACGCGTCACGAACTTAAACCTTATAAATTGGATCCACACAATTCGATGGATACTCAGAAAATTTTCTTTTCAATGGAACTACCAATCTCGGATATAGGACACTGTTTTGCGAACTATAGGACCAAAAAAAACCTACCCCGTTTACCCTGAAATCTTATTTTCGAACCCTAAAAGAGATCCAGTGCTTAGAAGTATCAATCCTTGCAGTCCATCTAATCAGCAGAAAGCCTTTAATCCCCATAGATGCACCTTCAATGCACTGTTGATGGGTATAGGTATCCCCACGGGACTTGAAATCACCAAAGAAAATGTTTAATACAGGAAAAGAAAAGAAAACAACGCCGTCTAATACAGCCAGTACATTTACTATCATCCAAGTATTTGCTTTCATTTGGGGCCCACAGATCTGATGGTTCCATGTAATCCTTTTCGTAGTACATAATTTGGTGGATGAAAACCGTGTCGTTACAGATAATGTAAGTGTGGCAAAAGAATGCAGGTTCTAATCTTTTTAAAAAGGTTTTTATTAAGTGCCAAGTGGATGAGAAAAAAGGACAATGAAATTGTGACGTAGAAAAATTCTCACAGGTATAACAATGTAAAAATAATAATAATAAACATAATAATAACATTTTGTCTTTTTTTTTTTGCCTTTTAAAGAGATATCTAGAAATAGATTCATCCAAAACTCAGTCTAACTTTAAAAATGATATATAAAAACATATTTCACTAGAAAAGGACGTAAGTGAAGCTATTTTTAAATAATAATTTCTAAAAAGGTTTTTTTTTTTATAAAGTTTCAACAGGAGTGAGAAGAAGGTGAATAAAATTGTGACGTGGAAAAGTTCTCACCGCTTTAACAATGCAGAAAAAAAAATTAATATTTTTTTAGTCTCTTTATAAAGATTATCAATGCCTTTTAAAGAGATATCTAGAAATAGATTCCTCCAAAATGCAATATAAATTTAAAAAATTGATATATAAAATCAGTTTTCACAAAAAGGACGTAAATGAAAGTTATTTTTAAAATAATAATTAAGAAAATAATTTATAAAAAGGTTTTATAAAGTTCCAAGAGGAGTGAAAAATAGTTGAATGAATTTGTTATGTGGAAAAAGTTCTCACCGGTATAACAATGCAGAAAAAAAAAAAGGGTTTTTTTTTTCTTCTCTTAATAAAGATTATCTTGACTGCCTTTTAAAGAGATATCCAGAAATAAAATTCATCCAAAACTCAGTATAACTCTTTAAAAATTAATATATAAAATCCTTTTTCACAGGAAAGGACGTAAATGAAGTTATTTTTAAATAATAATTATTGAGTTGGAATTTGCTATGCTTTTTATAATTTTTATGCCAAACAATCTTAATTTGGTTCATCACGAAATTTTTAGAATTATTTATGAAAGAAAATGTGTAATCAACGAAAAATAATGTTTTGTTCCAATCAATGCACCTTTGTTTTGTTTCTCTGGTGCTTTTTATAATAAAACAACTCATTTCATTAAAAAGCATCGTTATTATATTTAACGTAAGAAGATATTATTTTGTCTGGAAATACATTGTATGTGCATATCATTTTATTATATATTCTACAGACGTGTTGTAAGCAATAAGTTGATATTAAGCAAATAAAAAGCAAACAATAAACGATTTCTCTTCGCACGTATTGAAAGCCATGTATCTTAAGCGCAAAATGCATTAACAGTTGTATCTTATTTTTACAAAACTGATAAACAAACAAAGCCTTACATTTGAGAATAAACAATGCTGGGATTGGAAAATATTTCTCAGAATTATATTGCCAACTTTGTATCAACAATTAAATATAATGGTTTGATTTTATCAACATTGTTTATCTGCAATATTGCATGCGAGAATTCTGATAAATAAATGGTACCGTAAGCAATTCTACCAAAAAAGAAATTCCGAATTATTGTTTCTATATTTACTTAGAAATATAAAGGAATTCAAATAATTTATTGAATGGTAAGTAATGAAATAAAAATATTTATGTTTAGTGATACTGCGATTATATTCGATCATCACTATTTCAAAGAATCAAATTGATGTTTTTTTAAATTCTATAGAAAATGATGAATTATACCTAATTATCACATTATTCAGTATTTGCCATTTATTATTATTATTATCATGTTATTGTAATTTTAAATATTTATAAAATATTTATATAACATTTAGAGGACTGATGGCAGATTAACTAGCGCTGTGGTACTCGGTGTCCCAGCTTTCGGGTTCTAGTCCCGGCAGTGCCATGAATGTTTGTAGTGGTTCAGAATCCCCTTACGCCGTATGTACTGGTCTAATATGAATGTTGGGCATAGGTCTGACAAACCTACACTTCAAAAAAAACCATCTCATCTCTCGAAATCTGCAGTAGGCACACAGACCTAGACCCGTCATGATATTCGGTGACATGAGTTTCAGTATAAGTTCTAGCTGTACTATGAATGTTTGCAGTGTTTCGAAATCCACTTTAAGCCGTAGGTTCTGGTCTAATACCACTATATAGAGCGTTTTAAGTAGGATTGACAACCCTACCCCAGTAAAAAGAAACCATCTCCTGTCTCAAAATCTTCCAGGGGGCAGGCAAACTTGCTCCACCATGGGCTGTAGTGCTAGGGAGTTAATTATTTATATAACATTTATATTATTATTGACAAAGTATTGATCAGAGGTGTGTTTCCCAAATTCTTTATTACTTCATAAAAAATAACAATTCTTCAAGCAATTTTGACTGTTCCTAAAATACATGTTTAGAGATAGCTGAATTGTAGTTTTAATTATTGCTTGGAACTCAAATTATGTAAAGTATTTCTTTGAAAGTGTTTGGTTCCTTAGCAAGATATAGATTTTATACACTTTTCTGTAATATAATTTTAAAATGTTTTGTAAAAAATATCGATATGACACTTATATCGATTTTATTAATATAGTTGGAGAATATTTGATGTTTTACAAAATGTTGACATCAGAGCAAGATACAAATTTATAAACTTGTCTATAATAGCATTTTAAAGTGTTTACCAGTTTTTAAACCAATATCGATATAAAATTTATATCGATTTCATTATTAAGGATGGAGAGTATTTGATGCTGTTTAGCAAAAGTTTTGTTCCTTAGCAAGATACAAATGTATAAACTTTTCTATAATAGAATTTCAAAATGTTTACTAGTTTGCAAACCAATATCGATATGGCACTTATATCGATATCATTAATATCGATAGAGAATATTTGATGCAGTGTTGTATATTGCAATATTTGGCGATTTCATTAATGAACTAGAAGATTTCATGAAGTTTCTAGAAAGTATTGTATTTATTTCAAAGCAATTTCCAGCAAACACTTCATGAATTCGAAGAAATTCTAAGCTTAAAGTGGTTAGTTTACTCCAAGAATGCAGTGAAATATAACAACTAGGGAATTTTCGTTTACTGGACATTACATAATATTTCACGCGGTAACTGAATTTTATGTGACATCGCATGCGTATTACAAAATGTCCGTCACTCGTCATTTGACGTTTATGTGTTGATTCCATTAAGCAATTGCGATTCGGTATGCAAATTTCCAGCTTATAATCGTTGAGACACCATCTTGAAACACTTCCAGAGTATTTTTCCGCATAATTGCTGAGTTAAAATTTTAAAAATGATTTTAACTCAGCATATTTTGTAGTAATCCTCCTTAAAGAATGGTGTTGTTTTTTAATAATACTCGTTTACAATTAGTTAAAGCATTATAATCAAACATTTTAATAAAAAAAAGCATTGTAATTGCAAAAGCATTGTGTAAAGCATTGTAATCAAACATTTTATTAAAAAGCATTGTAATTGCAAAAGCATTGTAATTAAAATTTTTTATGAAAAGGCATATTAATTGAAAAACATTGTAAAGCATTGTAATCAAGCATTTTCATGAAAAGACATTGTAATTGCAAAAGCATTCTAATCAAGCATTTTTAAGAAGCATTGTAAGCAAAGGAAAACATTGTAATCAAACATTTTTTTATTTTTATTATTAATTTTTAATTGCCAGCATTTTGATCTGAGATCATTCGCCATCAGGACATTAGAAATGTAGCACAGTAACTGTTGCTTAGAGTCCTTGGGTGAGTTGAGTTGACTTGACTTGACTTTGAGATTTATGCTCGCATTATCTGCTTGATCTCAATTTATCCAATTGGTCTTAACAAAAAAAGAAAAATATGAAAAGATATTAAGAATAAAAAAAGATTCTCAGATAATCTGCAAGGTTAGAATGTTTCCCTTTATTGTAAATTTAAATAGTTATATAACATTTAGGGGCCTAAAGACTGAGTGACTAGCTCTCTGGGCTCGGTGCCACAAGCTTCGGATCAAGTCCCGCCGGTGCCATGGATGTTTGTAGTTGTTCGAAATCCACTTTAAACTGTAGGTCCCGGTCTAACATGATCGTAGAACGTTGTCTTGAGGTTTATTAGTCTTTTTCCCACGAGATTTCTCGCAAAAATGAAGCTGTATATTATCCTTAGTCATGACCCAATCTACGGGCGTGGTCTTCTGACCTGGTGGGGGTTTTCATGCACCAGGATGATTAGTAACAATAATAACAACAAAATGAATCATGTATGGCGCGAATTTTCTTTTGTTCCATTGTTCCTCTGAGTTTTTAAATCATGAAGGATGGAAGCCATATTGTACTAACACTGTGCCGCAATATTTCTAAACATGCACTCTTAGATATGTATAACTATGTGCCATAAATATGCAAAAATAGGTGCACATACATAGTGGATAGTATATTCAAGCTTGATGGAATGACTTTCTGGGCTACAGATTTCTCTTGTTTTATCTCTTTATAAAAATGCAAATGCTCTTGGTTCAACTTTGGTTGTTAGGATCCAAATAAAGCTCGATTAGCTCGTAAGCTCAACGTTCAATACAGCATATTATTTGACTCAATTAAATAGGATAGCTTTAACTTTCGGGTTATAGGTATGTATGTTTGTAATGGTTTGGAATCCACTTTAAACCGCAATTTCCTGTCTAATATGATTGTAGAGCGTTGTAAGTAGGGCTAACAACAATACAGTGTAAAAATAAACCTTCTCCTGTCTCGAAATCTTCCAGTAGATCATTGGGCGTAGGGCTTGCAATCCTACACTGTAAAAATGCAGCGTCACTGAGCCAAGTCAGATTCTACCTACGGGTGCTCCATCACAACTGAAGCTGCCCCTCTTTTTCCTCTTTCCATGAGACCACAAGTTTTCTTGGAATTGGTCAAGATGTTATTGTCTGCTAAATGGGATACGAAACAAACATGATGGCTTTTCAATTAATGGATTTGTGTTGGTTTTCTCTTTTTCAGGATAAGAAAGTTTTGAGTTTAACTATTATTTTCAGGTTGAGAACAGGGTTTACCGTAGTTCATAAATACAACGCACTATCCAGCAGAATAATTCAAACCGTATTTATGTTTCCTCCAACTTCCTTCGCGATTTTCACGATGAAGTTCATGCCTTGCATATTGCACTGAAACAACTGTTGTCCGTCCACTATAAGTTTGAAAAAGTAGTATTATTGTCTGACCCCCAGGCCGCAATTCAATCAATTAGATCACTGGGGAGCATTTTTCGAATGAAATACTTAAGTGCAGGAAGCTCATCGGACTTCTAGAGCAGAAGAGCAAAGATATAGTTCTCCAATGGATACCTAGCCACTGTGGTATCTACAGTAACGAGCAGGCTGATTTCCTTGCTCGAAAGGGCAATAAATTGTTTCAAACAAATTGTTCTGGAATGCCGTACTATTCTGCAAAACTATATATAAGGAAGCATTATGAAAACGAGAACCTTTTCAGAGCTATGGAAAAGAATAATGAGTAAGAATTGGAATGAGACAGAGCTAGACACAATACCAGACATGCCTCGCCGAAATGCAGTAGCTCTTTTCAGACTTATAACAAGATATGACTGTCTGGGTGAATACTTATATCGTATCGGCGTATATGAACATCGTCTTTGTGGCTTGAAAGTGTCTGTGAGTAGAAAACATCTGCAATGTTGCAAAACACTCCATGGAATTGACTTCAAGATATTGGCGTGCCAGAGAGCTCTTGGGCCGACTTTACTTCTTCTACTGTGTTTTGAAGTTTTATTCTTTCCTTCTGTAATTTTTATATGTATATATTCCCCGCCAATAGAAAATTCAAAAAAAAAAATCATCCACTGGTCCTATAGGTTCTATTGGAAGATGTCTCAAAAGAGATTATATAAGGAATTGGGAAAAGTGGTTTCTATAAGCAAAATGTAACAAACACCATAGGATATCATGGATTAACATTCCTTAGAAGGAACTATTTTAATACATTAAGAATCGTATTAATTTTTTTTTGTATCATTATATTAAAGGCAAAATTTTGATTCGCTTGATCGTAATATAGATTATAACTGGTCATTGATTCAGTTTTTAGCAAGTTTTGAACAATATAAATTAACTTTGTGTGTAAATGAGAATATTTAAAAAGAAATATTAAATTACGCGATTTGTTCAAATAAATTCCTTATGCTAAATACATAAAGTTACACGTGCCTTTTAAATGCGGATACAAAATCATATTTAACTAATATTTGTTCGTACTAACTTATACATACATATAACAACAAACTTATGCATATACTTACTTATACATACATCATAGTAACCACTAATCTACATGTATCATACTAACCACTAATTTACATATACCACTAACTTTACATACTTGATCCATCCATCCATCCCATCCCATCCCATCCCATCCCATCCCATCCCATCCCATACATAACATACATAACATACATACTAACCATGACTACTAACCAGTAATTTACACATTCACTTACTTATACATGCATCATATATATATACTTACATACTAACCATGACTATCATTAATTTATACATACACTTACTTATACATGCATCATATCATATACTTACATACTAACCATGACTATCATTAATTTACACATTCACTTACTTATACATGCATCATATATATATACTTACATACTAACCATGACTATCATTAATTTATACATACACTTACTTATACATGCATCATATATATACTTACATACTAACCATGACTATCATTAATTTACACATTCACTTACTTATACATGCATCATATATATATACTTACATACTAACCATGACTATCATTAATTTATACATACACTTACTTATATATGCATCATACATAGATATATATATCAACTGTGACCACTAGCCTCTAATTTATACACACATATATTTAAAAAGCATCAGGACATTCACTTTAAAAAAAAAAAAGATTTAAAAGGAAAAATCTTTAACAATCAATTTTTACAGACCTTCTGGCAAATCCCAAATTCTTTCCATAAGCGAACCAAAAAGCATATTTTTTTTATCTCTTTCCTTCGAACAGATAAAACAATACATGTTTTTAGATTTTATTTTAAATCAAACTTTGATTGTGGTTATTTTTTGTCTTTTTTTTGCTGAATCTACTCTGTCAAATCTAAGTATTGAGCTGTCAAAAAAAGTTCTTCCAGTTTTCATCATTTTAAAGTGTTGCGAAAACAGAAAGGATTTTATAGCCAACCAGATACATTTGAACTAAAATATTTTCTTCAAAACTTCTACTCACTTCACTTCAATCATGCAGCCCACATACTTTTCATAAGAACAATGATTTTTCGTTCAAATATAAATAAGCCCGACTCGTGGCTCACTGGAAACGCACGCCGCTGGTGACCATTAGGGCGGTGGTTTAATCCGCTGGCGGCTTTGTTGGAGACACTGTTTCAAAAAAAAAAAAAAAAGTTTTATGCTATGCCCGTCTCCGACCACTCAATCATCAGTCGACGAGCAGCCCAATACAGTACAGAAAGTACAAAAACCATTACACAATTACAATCACAACAATCACAAGTTATTGACAGTTACACAAAAGAGATAGTTAAGAACTGTAGGGCATATGAGGAGGTACTCTCCAGTCATGGGCACGCAATAGTCTCCAAAGGGGCAGATATCTGTAGCAGCCGTTCCTATTCTATACAAGTGACTCTGTAAGTAGTCATGGCACATGACAAGTCTAAAGCAAGCCACGCCGATCGCTCTAGGCTAGGAACTGAGAATTCTTGTTGACTTATTCAATGGGGAATTCCCCATTTTCCCAGCAGTCTTTTGTCTTTACTGGTTAAAACAGTTGGATTTAATAGAGAAAATATATATCGCGTAACATGACGCAAAAAGCAAAGGAGGATGAGCTGTTTCAAAACACTAGGAGACTCGATGGCGTTTGCTGTTTTCATCAAATTGTCTCGTTAGTCGAACTGTCTGTTGGCAGTTTCTAGGGTTTTTCTCCCATATGATACGTAAACAAGGGTAGTTCCTCCTACAAGTCCTTCCGGAAGGCACTGTCCTCCCACTTCAATGACACGGAGCCAAGTCAGACTTATACCTACGGATGCTCCATCACAACAGAAGCTGGCCCCTTACTCCCTTCTTCCATGAGACCACACGGGTTTGGACTTGGCATAAATGTTGCTGCATACCAAGTGGGATAAAACAACACACACACACATTATATATATATATATATATATATATATATAATGTGTGTGTGTTATATATATATATATATATATATATATATAAATTAAGAAGGACTTATCTAGTATAAAAACAATAATATACAAAGTATTGTGGCAAAGGCGTTTTAGTTAAGGGCTTGTCTAGCTTTGCTGAGTTCTGGGTTTGCCAGTGAAGGCGACATTGACGCAGAAACAAATCTTTTCTTCTTTCTCTGAAATACTAACCTCGAACTCCGTTTAATAAGTATTGTTTATGAAAATCTTATTTATGAATGTCCTTTCAAGTTATATATATCTGCAAAGAAATGCCACAATTATGCATACCAATTTATGTTCTTTCTTATATTATCTTTACCCATAAGAAGCACAATAAATCTGAAGAATGGTGTTTGTATACCAAGCTTTCAGTAATGTTTTGGAAATGGATGCATGCATAATCCGTGATTTGTCTTCCGCAAATAATGGTGTTCTGCTCCATTGATTGACTTGTTTATTCTTTCGGAAAATGGACTCTGAAATTGTACACAATCACAATTTCTCATTACGAATATTTATTGAAAGACATGCATTGTCCTTGAAATGTTTTATTCTATTTCCCTCTCAAATTTTCGTGTAAGTGTCCTTCATTTTAAGTAAAAGTTAGATTCATATAGTGTGTCTCAAAAATATCTGGAAAATATTTAAAGATATATAAGGGGTAACTGAAATACCATATTTACTCATTGGAAGGGGGATTGGAATTACCATATTTAATAATAGGGAGAGGGAGACTGAAATTATAGATTTTGTAATTGAAAAGGGGAGCCGAAATTACCATATTTTTAAAAGAGGACAACTGCTAAATTACCACAATTTGTAATTGAAAGAGGACAACTGAAATTACCTTTTTTTTTGGAAGAGTTTGATTAAAATTACCAATTGTTGTAATTGAAAGTGGCGAACTGAAGTTACCATATTTTGTACTTGGATGAGGGGGGGAATGAAATTACTATATTTTGCAATTGAAAGAGAAGACTGGTATTATGATATAGTAATTGAAGAGGGCGACTGAAGTTACCATATTTTGTAATAAGATAAGTGGGCAGATGAGGCATGCGTAAGTGATAGCACGTAAGGAAGTTAAGTATAAAATGCAAGTGAGAAAGGCAGGCTGAATAAAAAAAAATATATGTTTTAATGTTTAAAAATTTTTACAATAGCAGCTGAAAAAAAACGACCACTAACATTGATATAAGATTCACAGTGGTGGTGCAAAGTTTGCCTTACATTAGCAAAAGTGCCAAGAATTCCATGCATGTTCTCAGTAGCAATTGCCAGTTTGGCCACCAGATTTTCATGGGATTCATTGTAGATCATGCTCTTAATGTGCACCCAGAAGAAATCCATGCATGTTACATCTGGCAATTATCGTGGATAAGGAACATGTCCATCTCGTCCAATCCAGTGTGAACCATGATGAGATATGAGGTCATTTCTGACGTTCCTGTTGAAATGAGCTGGGATCCCATCGCACTGGAACTGCATTCATGTGCAAACCACTGAAGATTTATCAAGAAGAATGTTTCACAACATATGCTTACTATAGTATTATAGTACTTCATTTCCTTTCACATCCCTATCCATTAAAGGCATTCTGGAGACTTCCTAATTCTCTTAGTGATGTATACTGCTCAAAATCTGCGAGAAAAATACTGGTTACGGCCTGCGAAAATTTTCGGCTACGATGTAAACAGCGCTCTCCCTTAACTCGATGCGTTTTGTTGATTTCATATCTTGAGGATTTGAATTCGGTATAATATAACTCAAATATTTTATTGTGGTTATAAATAAATTTATCTGTTTACGACAATTATTATTAACTATTTTAGAGAGCTAGTAGATTTACTAATCGAACCTTTTATATTTAATGAACTGGATATATTATAAACATGTTATTTAGACTAATGGTGAATTTTATGTTCACATAAAAAGTAGAACTGACAAAAAAATTACTCTGAGTATATATATATTTCTATCGTTTTCTTAATTATTTGCAAAATAATTAGTGCTTCTTAATTATTTTCAAATAGTATATTTTACAAAAAGTATTGTTGTTTATTTCTTTCAAAAACATTTCTCATACTTAGTACACAAGAATATTTCATTTCTTCCACGCTATTTAGTTCTCGAACTCAAATATCTTTCTTAATTGCTAAACTTATCTTAAAATTCTTCCCACATTGAAATTCGAACCTTTCATATGAAAAAAGAAGCATTTTTACTTGCCTAATGATGTGCAAAATTACATGCACCCAAAAGAATACGGATTTTTTCATCCTTCTGCAAAATCGAAAGTTGGTAGCTTTTAAAATTTTTCCCTCCACTAAATGGGCCGTTAAGAAATGTTTCTATTCAACAAATTCCACATCCTTCTTTTGGCAATAGTTTAACACTTTTCCCGCCTCGGCACGTGTCCCCAGTTAATTAGCGCTCGCCTGTGTCTGAAGTCCAATTAGCTCCACTTGTACCGTTACAGACAGTATTTGCTCCACCGTGACGTTGTTATTTCGTGGCCTTTTCTCAGCCAATGTTGGCAGTGCTAGTTGTAGAAGCAAGCAGTTGCCATTTTTTGTTTTGTTGGGTTCATGGGTTGTAGAATTAAAGTGGGTTATATACCACCAAATATATATATATATATATATATCGTTTTTCGCTACAGAATTATTTTACAAATAGTGTATATTACATAAAAAGTATTGTTTATTTCTTTCAAACACTTTTCTCTTCGTACAAAACTTCGTTTCTCTTTTCAAAATCTTTTTATTTCGTACACAAGAATATTCCGTTTCTTCTATGCTATTAAGTTCTCGAACTCAAATATCTTTTCAACTGCCAAACTTATCCTAAAATTCTTTGAACATTGAAATTCGAACCTTTATATACAAACAAGAAGCATTTTTACTTGCCTAATGATATGCAAAATTACATGCACTCCGAAAGAATCCGGAATTCCGGAATCGAAAGTTGGTAGCTTTTAAAATTCTCCCTCCACTAAATGGGCCGTTACTATTCCAAGAAATTCCACATCCTTATTTGACAACAGTTTAACACTTTTCTTGCCTCAGCACGTGTCCCCAGTTAATTAGCGCTCGCCCTGTGCCTGCAGTCCAATTAGCTCCACTTGTACCGTTACCGACATTATTTGTTCCGCCGTGACGTTGTTATTACGTGGCCTTTTCTCAGCCAATGTTGACCGTGCTAGTTGTAGAAGCAAGTAGTTGCCAGGTTTTTGTTTGTTGGCTTAATGGGCTGGAGAATTAAAGTGGGTTATATACCACCATGGCATCGGTTCGGCTAATTTAAAAGTGTGGAAACTGTTTTCGTTTTCATTTATAATAGAGAGGGAAAAACTTTGCATAAATCTAATATGTGCATATATCTCAAAAGGATTTCATATCTTGAGGATTTCAGTCAGATGTAATATGACGTAAAATGCTTTATGGTTGTTATACATAAATTTGTCTGTTGTCTACAATTATTATTAATTTTTTAAAGAACTAGTTTATGTGTGAATCGAAACACTAATATTTAAATAAATCTGAATATATTATAAATATGTTATTTAGGCGGATGTTGAATTTTATGTACATTTACAACGGTTGCAAATTTAAAATTATGGTTTCAAATGTAAATAGTTATTATGGTTTATCTTGAATTTTATGTACATATGCAGTAGTTGCAGATTTAAAATTTAAAATTTTGGTTGCAAATTTAAATATTTAAAATTATGATTGCAAATTTAAATAGTTTTTATACTGATGATGAATTCTATATACATATGCAATGATTGAAAATTTAAAATAAACATGTTATTTAAATTAAAGGTAAATTTTACGTACATATGCATTGTTTGCAGATTTAAAATTTAATATACGTATATATATATATATATATATATATTATTCCCACTTCTGATGTTTGTAACAAGAAAAGAAATGACATAATTTTATGCTCCCGCTTTTAAAACATTACATCAAATTAAAAGAAAAATAAGTTTAGTTGAAATCTGACTACATTTGAAATGTATTACAATAAAGATTTTTTTAAACTTAATATTACCTATGTTTTTTTAATTATTAATTGATATTTAAACTTGTCTATAATGCAACGAAAGTCAATGCTATAAGAACGGAAAATAAAATGATAATATTTAAGAATTTTTTATAAACAAGATTCTATTAGTTTAGCAGCGATGAGTTAAACTGTCACAAAACCGTCCATATCTCTTCATAACATTTGGCGTCTCATCGCCCACCCGAATCGAGCCAAAGCCACATCAAATAGCCAAGGCCATTGAAGTATAAAAGTATAGGGGGAAAATCAAAAACCAAATCTTTATGAATAAAATAAAATTTACTTTTCTTCGTTCTTATAGATAATTTTAATTTGAATTACTCACGAATATAAAGAGATTTCCTCTTTCGAAACATCGCGGAAACATTTGTTTATTTTGAATAAGGTTAACTAATTCAAAACGTAAAAGCAAATTCAGCAATGGGGAAATCGTCAAGCATAATCAATACTCACCCATTCATGAATATTACTGAACGTAAGCAATTTTAAATGTCATTCATAAATATCTTCCACTGTAATTATTATTCATATATTCAGCTGATATTCCTTGCACTCAT
The DNA here is from genome assembly GCA_021605095.1 of Caerostris extrusa. NCBI lineage: Eukaryota > Metazoa > Arthropoda > Arachnida > Araneae > Araneidae > Caerostris > Caerostris extrusa. Next base: position 8,687 of record BPLR01018333.1, on the reverse strand, counting down.
TAAAAATGAATACTTTCTCTGGAGGAAGTTAAGGAGCGCATCGGAAATATGAAAACGGCGATTCAAAATGCGATATCCGCAAGAGACAGGGAATGCTGTTTCTGATTCGAATGCTTTTACTTTTAACTCATTCCATTAATCAAGCGTTTATGTCAAACTGTTCACATTTACATGCATATTAATTTTTATAGATTGTAATTCTTAATGCAAGGTCCAAAAAAGGCGAAAAGTTCTCATTTTTTTTAAATCCGACTAGAGTAGTTTCTGTTTATATCAGTGACATAATAAATAAATCTATAAGCTGAAAAGTTCCTTAGTTTGATGTAAGAGGGAAGTAGTGACCAAAATGCCATAATGCTGCTTTTGAGAATGTTCGTTTCAAATTGTGATGCTAAAAGCGTGAATGTAGTCTAATATGTGTTGTTGCAACACCGTGGATAACCAGAATTTGCTATATTATGCCTATTCTAATAGTCTTCAAAAAAAAAAAATGTCTTCAGGTCAAAATGGCCCGAAATCGAAAACAACAACTTTCTTAATTGACGAATAAAATTTAGAGAAAATAAAGCATATAAAAAAAATTTAATTGGTAAAAAATTATAAAATTACAATTGAAATTGAAAAATTTAGAATTTAATGTAAGAACAAAACGTATAACAGCAATTTTAAACAAACAAAAAGTAACAATAAATTATATTCAGGCAATATATTTTTTTAATCAGTTATCGCTCAAAACTGAGAAATAAAAACAGATTAAAGTAAAAAACTGTATAAAAACAATAGAATTCCAAATTTTATAAAAAAATCCCGTGAAAAGAAAATTAAAAAAAAAAATCGATAAATAAATAAAAATTGTAGAATTCCAAACGATTTTATAAATTCACGAGTAAGAATTTAAAAAAAATAAAATCAAAATCAAACAATTATATAAAATCACTTGAAAGATTTAAAATAATAATAATAAAACTATAGGATTTCAAACGACTCTATAAAATTCCATGCAGGAAATTTAAAAACAAATAATAAAAATTGAAATAAACTATAGAGTTCCAAATGATTTTATAAAAACAGCACTTGAAAATAATTTCAATCAACCAATATTAATAGCTTGAGAAATAAATCAAAAAAATTAACCAATTAGGACCGTTGAAATTTGTCCAGGACATCACCGACCCATTCTCCCCAAAACTACCTACATATTTTATGAAATGTTTTAAAGTTGTAAAGAAGTATATGAAATTGCAATAATCATGATGATGATTTATAATCACTTTTAAATTATATTTTCCATTTCAGTCCAAAAGAATTATTAAGCATTATATAAAAATAGTTTTCTTTATTTTCTGTCATAAAACATATATTGTATTCCATATTATCTAATTACAGATTGACATATAATTCACTTATACTGTAACAAATATGTAGTAATTATGAAAGATATTTTAATTGAACAATCTATCTGAAGAGATGACAAGTCTTTTCAAGGTCATGTTTAATTTTTCTGGCCAAATTTCCTGTTCAAAGAATAAACATTTTTTTTTTCTAAATGCTCTGTGTAATCTAATAAAATAAAACTTTATTGTAATTTTAAAATAATTTCCTTCTTCTGTTTCGTATCAATCTTAATATTATAATGGATAAAACAAATGTTAAAAATCTGGTAAATTTACCAATTTATTTTGCAATTGTAATGTACCTATTTTACTTTTAGCTATAACTAGATAAAAATGCAGATTGTACAATTCACATAAAAAACCGGATATGGATCAATAAATCTTTCTGAATTAACACAGACATAGACTTAATTTTACACTTCGCCAAGTGTTTTTGCCTGAGTAATTAAGGTGCAAACAGTTTTCATTGAGGAAGGCATACAGACAGCAATGAAATCGAAACTGACATCAAACTATAAATCGTAAGATAAAAAATATCTGAAGTCATTTCCGAGTTAATTATATAGAATCGGCTTATTTATGCTTCAAATTAACAATACTATCTTTCCATTTATCTTAGGAACTGAAGAGATGAGATTAAAAAAAAATAAAAGGCATTTTTAGAATTGGTTTAAGTACAGATAAAAAAAAATAGAAACAAACAAAACCTAGTAAGTTTTTCATCCTCAGATTAATGACAGAGTTTAAGGGCAACAAAGAATGAAGATAAAAGAAACAATTGCAGTCACTAGATAAAACGGATACAGAAAAAGTCTGATCCAGTAATTCTAAGTATTTTTGTGGCAACAGTGGTATCAGTTTAGAAATAGTCTTGCGCAAGACTACCTCAGTATAGAATGTATTCTAAACTGTATCATTCCGCTTGAAATATAGTTCGTTTTTCTTTTATTATTGTGTAAATTCAGAATGGATTTACACAATAATATGTGTAAAAAATAATATGTGTAAAATATGTCTATTTAATATACTAACGCGCGTTTTTTAATTTGTATTTAATATATCGATATCCTTTAGGGAAAAAAAAATAGAGAAAATTAAAATTTTTGTTTTAAGCAGTCAATAATACCAGTCGTGATTGTTATTGACAATTTATTCCAAAATGTTTGAAAACTATGTAGATTTATTATAAATTCCTTTTTAAAAATAAATAAATTATTAATAATTAATTAAATATAAATAGTATATTAACAGTTAAATATGACATATTTTAAAAGAAACTGTAAGTAAATGCATTCTACAAAATGTTAAGATTAACAAATATGAACATTTCAATAGATTCTTCTTATATTTGCTCGAAAATTAATTTTTCATATAATTGTCAAAAATTATAATTCATATTACAAACTTTCATATTGTAACAAAGAGAAAAAGAGACAATTAACCATTTATTTAACTTGAAATTCTTTATTGTTTATTATCTATTCAAAAAAGGATTTTTAAAGCGTCTATTTTTCTTTCAATTAAATTTCCTTGCTTTATTAGATCTTGAGAAGACTCTCTCAATTTTCTATAAATGAAGTTTTTTATTATTCTTGATTTTAATATAAACAAGATAAAAACAGTTGTTCTTTAAAATCACATACATAAATAATTTTTTAAGTTAAAATATATATTAAATCAGATTCAGAATTTGATTTATGAAATCTTATCCATCTTTAAGCAATTTTACATACTGTGCTACGTCAATGTCTCTGAGGATTTTAAATGTTTTTGTCTCAATTATTTTAGGAAAATTTACTCAGAAAATTTGGTAATTTATTCAAAAATAAATGTAGTAAAATTGAAGAAAATTACGGAAATATCCTAGCATTTACACTCAAGAGCCAAAACATTATGGCCACCTGTCAATAACGAGTTGGCCCACCTTTACCGCGCAACAGAGCATCAATCCGCCTTGGCATGGATGCCACAAGTCCTTGGTAGATGGCCGGAGACAGATTGTACCAGATGTTTAAGCAACGGTCACGCAAATCCGAGATATTGCAGGTGGTGGTCATTGAACTCTGAGCTGCCATCCCAGGACATCCCAAATGTGTTCAATCAGTTTAGATCCGGTGAGTTAGGTGGCCAGGACATTAACTGAAATTCAGCATCATGTTCCTGGAATCACTACAACACAATTTTAGCTTTGTGAAAAGGGGTTGTCCTGTTGGAACATTCCATTTCCAGCTGGAAAAACAGAGGCCATGTAAGGGTGCAACTGGTCCGCAATGATGTTCAGATACCCTGTAGCATTCATAGTCTGCTCTACCACAACCACGGGTCCCAGAGAGACGCCCAAGAGAACGTCCCAAAGCATAATACCGCCACCACCGGCCTGTGTATGATCTACTGTACATTGAGGGAGCAATTTTCGCCTGGAAGACGGACTGACACGGCCATCGGCATGATGAATGACAAACCGTGATTCATCTGACCAGGCAACTCTCTCCCACTGATGCATGGACCAGTCACGATGTTCTCGGGCCCAGCGCAGGCGCAGTTGGCGATGACGCTTGGACAGCAAAGGCACACGAGTGAGACGTTTGCTGCGTAGCCCCATATCCAACAGTGTCCGCTGAACAGTGGGCTCCGATACTATTCTACTTGGCCCTGCATTGTATTGGGCTGTCAGCTGAGCCACTGTATGGCTCGTGTTTTTGCTTCACCATGCGAGAGAGTCTCCGACGACCTTTTTCTTTGATAGCGTATGGACGTCCAACACCATGTCGTCTACTGCTGGTTTCACCGTCCTTCATCCACTTTGCATAAGTACTAACAACTGTAGATCGCGAACAACCCACGAGTCGTGCAGTTTCGGAAATACTTGTTCCGAGCCTTCGAGCCATTACAATCTGCCCTCTATCAAAGTCGCTTAGATCCGCAGCCTTTCCCATCACACACAAATTAGGGTGAAAGATTGATTCTTCAAACTCTCCAGCAGCAGTTAAATACCACTTCCACCTAATCACGTGCCTTCTACGTCATCCAGGCAAGTTCATTGCAAAATGTAGGGGGTGGTCATAATGTTTTGGAACTTGAGTGTAGCTCGACAATGGTAAAGAATGTTATCAAAATTGATGCCAAAGATAGTTGGTAAATCTAAAAATGCAAAATGGATTCGTATGATACTTGTTGTAAAAGTTTATTTAAATATTTAATATTGTTAAATGTTTTGTTATGTCTGAAAGATTCATCATCGTTGGAAATTTCGATTTGTAATTTTTTTGTTTAATTACTTAATTTGCTTCAAATTTTATTATTTAGGAAATAAAATGTCTAAAAGTAATCTTCAGAATATTATCTAAATGCAAGGTTTTATACGTGGAAGAGTATTTTTTTATGTTTCAAATTTAAATTAGTAAAATAATATTTTATACTTTCTAAAATACAATAAAAAAATATCCTTTCCTTCGTTTTCAAATCTAAATTTTTGCTTAAAACTAAAAAGTTTTTTACAAGGAAGTAACTTAATTTTAAATATATTATATGTAAATAACTGCTCCAACTCGTAGATGATGTGGTAACATGCGCTGCTGATGAACATTAGGGCTGAGGTTCAATCCGCTGGTGGCTTTGTTGTAGACACTGTGTCAGAAAACGAGGAGTCTCTATGGCTTTTGTGATGTTCAGCATGTTGCTTCGTGAGTCAGACTAAATGGGGGCGGGGTTACTGGTTTTCTCCCATACGATACGCATAGATGGGGTAGTTACCCCAAAAGCACTTCTTGAAAGCACTGCCCTCCTTCTTCAAGTACACGCGGCATAATGACCAGTTGGCTAACTCTGTGGCTTTTAAAACCACAGGTTTCAGGTTCGAATTGTGGCGGTGGCTTAGAAGTTTGTTAGTAGTTCGGAATGCACGTTAAGTTGTAGGAATTTGTTTGAAGACCAAAAAAAAAAAAAAATGAAAATGTTTGCAAAATGACCGTAGAGTGACAAACCAAACAAAACAAATCTTCAGCAACATGGAGTCTTCTACAGACTTCTACCTACGTGTGGTCGATCACAACAGTAGCTGCTACCACCTTCCATGAGCTCACACGGGTTTATATTGTTCTAGATGTTGCTGTTGACCAAGATGAATGAGAAACAACAACAACAACATAAATAAGTAAATTTCGACTCGGTGCCTGTTTTCAATTTGATTTAATGTTAAGGATTAATCATGTTTGGTTGTTATGGTTGGTTTAATTATACTGAATTAAAAATTAAATGCATACCAAAATGGGAGCCATTCTTTATAATGTAAAATAAATTAAAAACTACAGATAATTAATTACTTTTAAAACACAAAATTTTCTAATATTGTTACGTGTTTTAATTTCCATATATTTGAAGTCTAAAATATTTCAAAAAAATTCAAAAATATTATTATATTATTATTTTGTTGAATTTTTTTATTCACGAAATAATTTTAAAGTAAGTCAAAGTTTATCCATGAAACAAATATTTATAGACATTAAAAAAAAAAAAAAAATTTAATGATGATGACACAGTTTTTTAAACACACAGCATTGTCTAGACATTTAAAAGTAAATGTTGTATTTCACCCTAATGAGAAGAAACTGTAATTAAAAGAAAATCATGTCTTTTGTGTCGTCATTTGCTCAAATGCCCTCAATATTCTCACTCTCAATGAATGGTCCATTACTCCTTTAGACCTTTAAAAATTGAACTAAACATTTACTGTTGGAACAAAACAAAACGGAGACAGACTTCCGCTAAACGAATAGTGAAAGAAAGCCATTTCTTCTTTCACGGAGAACAACTTCATATTTTGCGAAGCTACCAGAACCATTTCCTCTACCAAACCCCATTAATTTTTATTTCAAGTGAAGAAAAAAATTTTAATCTTTCAAAATCGAAAAGATGGAAAACGCACTGAAGTGAAGCTGCGAATTACGCCCTGTTACAAAAGGATTTAAAACCGTTTTCATTCTTAAATCTACTTCGCCATTTTTCACTTTTTTATAACTTGTTTTTCTGTTATATATATATACATTTTTTTTTGTTATTTTCGGTATTCCTGTCCCGAACAGTTTTATCATGTCTGTTCTTCTGGATTTCTCCAGAATAAGATTCCAAAGAACGTTTTCACGAAACACATTTCTTTAGCAAGGTCCGCCATTTGTAATTCTTGGGTTAAAAAAAAAAAAAATCTGAATACCGGCCAGGCTCTGGTGTGACTAATGATACAGAGAGAGGTTGAAACGAATGCTTGGACGCCATTTTTCGACTTGTCAGATTAAGGTAAAGTTGAGAAGTATTCTTTTCCCAGTGAAATGCGAGGATAATCAATCTTTTTGGCGGGAAAAGTAGCTGGAAACTTAACTTTTCCCGCTTTTGGAACATGTTTAGATTGATTTGATTGCATGGGTCAATGAATTAACAATTCTAATGACCCTGTTGCATGTGGAACACCGGGACATGGAATGTATATTTCGTGATTGGGTATATATAATTTACGGAAGTTTTCAATCTGGCTTTCTTAGAATTCAAAGGAGGTTTGTGGTTAAAGGGATAAATAGAACGTTATCCATTTATTCAGAAATGCGTAAAAAGTTTGATCATTTATAAATTTTACTGAATTAAAAGTATTTCTGATTGCATTCAAAACGAAGGATCGTAAATTGTATTTATCTTCATTTTTTTAAATAGAATAAAAAATCTCTTATGCAATTCAAAAGATATTTGAATCTTTATATATTTTAATTGAATACTTTTAAAAACTTTAATTAATTTTGAACCAAATAGAAAATGATGAAAAAAAAGCAAGTAAAATGTTGGATTATTTATAAATTTTACTGAGGGGAAAGTATTTCTGATTGCATTCATAAAAAGTATAATAATTTATTCTTTAATTAAAACTAAAAAATATTCTTTATATAGTATCAAAGAAGACGGAATGAATTCAATAATACCGGTCTTACTAAAATAAAAATAAAACTTATAATTCTATACTTGAATAAGAACAAAGACTAAACTTAAGTGATTTATGCGATTTATAAAGGCCGACAATAATATTATGAGATATGTATTTACATGAGTGACATAAAAGTATTATTTAGATAAAGAAATTGTAGAAAAATCAACATTAATTAAATAAAATACAAAATGTTGAGATTTTTCCCATTAAATCTTGAAATCGGAATTATATCAATATATGTAACATCGATTTAATTCATACTGAAACTCAAGTTAGTGATGTAAAACAACCAACTCGTAGGAATGGTACTTCATCGCAAGGATGAAACTGAAGGTATCCTTGTAGTAGTACGATTCCGTAATTTATTATAGTACTAATTCATAGGAATAATATTTCATCGTAGTACCATTTCATAATTCATTGATAAAAACCATCTCGGAATGGTACTTCCTTGTATAAATGGAATATGTAATACCAATTCGTAGGAATGGTACTTCCTTGTATAAATGGAAATATGAATACCAATTCGTAGGAATGGTGTTATGTATATTCCTGTTATAGTAATATGAATTGAATTCCCGGTAATTTAATTTCGAATCGTTTATCTTAAAAACAGCTTTTGTTTTTACAGAAATAATTCAAATAGAATTTACTATTTTTTTTAAAAATCCCCTTGTTTCCTTTTGTCGTTGCTTTTATTCAATTTGTTAATTTTACTCGAAACTCTCCGAGATTATCTCGTCGGCTATGTTCAAATTTAAAAGTGAATAGAGAAGAACTCGGTTGTCCCTTGGAATAGAATTTGGCATGTATAAGGTGCAATTGCAGTTTCAAAAGATTCGTACAGAGAGAGTATTATGGGCACTCGATGTTTTTGCCATCGTGATTGAAGGACGAAGGTACATACCAGATCATAAAGAACCATTTTCTTTCTTTTTTGTATCGCATAATTCATTGGATGTGTAGAGTCTTGGCCTATTTTTTGGAAGCCTTCTTCCATTGAAAATTCCAATGAAATTGATTTTTCTTTCATTTTATCAGAAAAATCTTTACTCAAAGTGCCCTGAAAGACTACTTTAAAAAACATATGAGAAGATTGCGGGACCATTTTGAGTTCTTATCTGCAGTAAAATTTCTCAATAAGACATCCCCATAGTGAATACTCCCTTAGAGGTTATTTCTTACATTATATAGAATTTTCGTCCTTTAAATGTAGGAAAAGGTCTACAAAGATTACTCAAGTTGTATTTACAACGGGTCTATTCCAGCAAAATATGGAAAACGTTTACTAACATCTCATCATGATCTCGTGTAGCAATACGTAA